>JAMYWO010000013.1:201128-212812 GCA_024220525.1 Cochliopodium minus | reverse complement strand
GAAGTCAGACTTAAAGCTTTATTTATTTGAGAATAATGAACATGAGTCTCTGTTGTTTTGTTCAATAATTCTTTCAGTAATAAAACCTAAAAAAAAAAAATATTTTTAATTTTTTTTAATTTGATTCATTTAATTAAATTTTTGATTATTTAATTTGATTTTTTTGATTTATTTTATTTTTAATTTAAATTTTTTATTTTTAAATTTATTTTTTTGATTATTTACATATCTTGGAACTCTTTGAACAGGAGAAATCAATAAAGAAGGGAGATCCATCCCAAAAGACCCTTTGTTAGACTGTTTCTCTTTGGTCCAATCCATAAAACCTGAAATTTTGTTCAAATGAGACAAACAATGCAAAGCTTTTTGCTTTTTTTTTTTAAAAAAATATTATTTAAATTATATTTTAATTTTAATTAACTTACTTTATATTTTAATCATAAAATAAAAAATTTTTATTGTTTAATTTTTTTTACGTAGTCGTTGATGTATGTTATGTACATTTTTAAAAAGGGAAAATTTTTGGAGATGAGTTCTGCAATGTTTATGAGAGGTCCCTTATTTTTGTACTCATCCTCCATTTTTTGCAACTTTTCAGAAAAAAAAATATGTAATGAAAAAAAAAAAAATATAAAATTAAATAAAAAATAAAAATAAAAAATAAAAAATATTACAAGGATGGAATGAAAATCAAAAATTGTTCTAATATTACTAAAAATGGAAGCCAGTTCTACTTTTGTAAGGGAAGGTGCTGAATACTTATTTTTTTTTTTGAAATCAAAAATAGTAAATAAAAAATAAATTGTTTTTCAATCGTTTTTACTTGTTGAGGATTTTCTAAAGGAACCAAATAATGTGAGATTAATATTCTTAATCCCGCAACATATGTTTTTTCGGTGTTGATGAATTCTTTCACTATTTCTATGCGATGTCTCTGGAATTTAAACTGAGGGTCTTTACATAAATGCTTCGTCAATTCTTTCATCTTGTTTCTTATCAAAAGCAATTTCATTGCTCTTTTAAATTTTTCTAATAAAAAAGTTTTTAAAAAGTTGTATTTTTATAATTTAAATTTATTTTATTTATTTGATTTTTAATTTTAATTTACTTAATTTTTTATTCTTTTCATTTATTATTATCATTTTTTTAGTTATATTTTATTTTCTATTTACCTAGTATCAAAATATCTTTTTCATCATAATTTTTATCTTTAAAGTTTTGGTAAATATTATTGTCCAATCTTTCCTTGAATGTTTCATAAGTGATCCCCTCTTTTCTCTCCTTTTTAGTTCTCATTCTCCTTTCCCACTTTCTCTTTCTCACAAAATGCTGGAAACTCTTGTTGGGGTAAAATGTGTTTAATCCCGCCCAATTCACTGCATATTGCTTTAAAATTAAGTATATTTAATGTTCTTTTACAAAAAACTAACAAAAAAAAAAAAGATTACCCACCCATCATTGTCTGTTACTCCTGTTTCTACAACTATCTATTTTCAAAAATTTATACTAAATTAATTTCATCAAATTTAAGAATATATTTACCTTCCATTCGTTTATCCAAACCTTTCATTTGAAAAATATATCCATAATATGAAAATTATTTATTTGACCGAAATATATCCAAAATAATTTTCAGATTTTTAAGTTACTAGATTTTTAAATATGTAAATCAAATACCCATTCTATTGTATCATAATCAATCATGGTCGATTTTTGATTGTAAAGAAAATATATTTCTTCAATAAAAAAAATTTCAAATTTATAATTCTCATATACCATTTGAAGGAAGAGGATATTCCATAGGAGAACAACATTCAGCTTTATCATCATTATATGGCCCTCTCTCAGTTATCAAAAGTCCCTCTGCAGAAAATTCACCAAAAAACATTTTCTTTCTTTGATTCTCCCATACATAAATGGTTTTATGATCTGTATCTTTTTCATCTTCATAAATTTTATCATTCATTTTTTTTATTTTGATTTTTATTTTGTTTTGTCCAAAACTTTAAAGAAAATTAAAAAACTTTTTCTTTTATAATCTTTGGTAGAATTCATCTATTATTTTGAGGGAAACAAATTTTATTATTTTTGTTTATTAACTTTAATTAAAGATTGAAAGTGTTTCCATCTTTTACATTTTTAGTTATCAAAAAAAAATTATGTTATTACTCAAAAATAAACAACTTGTTTAATTTTCTTTACAATAAATAAACTTTTTATTAAACAGAATTTAAAATTACATATGAAAAAGTATTTGTCAATTCACCAACTCAAATTGGGAAGGAAATGGAAAAAACTTGTTGAAAAAAATGTCAATATTCTCCATTATGGCACTTACATTCTCACCAACCTTGTAGGTAAGATCGTCTTGAATACAAAGAAACTTTGCAGTGCTATACATCCTTTGAAAATCTATTTTAAGATCATAAGCTTGCTTCTTTCCCATGTTCCAAGAATATCTAATAGGGTCCATTTCAATGTAATAATAATTTCCTTGGTTTTTAAAAAAGTTATTGTATCTAACAAAAAAAAAATTATTTATTAAAATTTTTAAAAGTAAAAAAAATTTTTTACGAAAAAATGAATTGCATGTCATCTGGAGATCTAAACTTATGTGATGATGTTTTCTTGAATTCCTCAGGAAACATTTCTTGAAGATTGTTGATGACGCTCTTCTTTACAAGATGTGGAACGTGACAAACTCCCCTCCTTTTTTTGGCCCCGAATTTTTTATCGAATAATCTGTTGACGAATTTTAAAGAGTTTCCATAAGCACAAGTTTTCCTTGAAGTAAATCCTAAAAATAAATAAATATCATTCACTGAAAAAATGAAATATTTTTTTTTTTTTGCCAGTTGGTGAATCATCACATGCATATAATTTATATGATCCATCATCAAGAAAATAATCCGATTTTCTTATTCTAGATCCAAATAAAAAATCATCGTTCAAATATATAAATTCCTCTGTCAAATTTTCTATTCTATGTATATTTGATTCTATGGCCACAGAATTGAATGTAGGAAGATCATCATGATTCTTGAAGATCTCCTTATGTGTGACTATCTTTATTCTTGGATGGGATATATTCAACCAGTTGGGTATCTGTCCATTGGTTACAATATAGATGTTGTTATACCAGTCCAAGTATTTTTCAACACTTCTCAATGAAAATTTTAAATCACTTCCATCAAAAAATCTCCCTTCTTTATATTCTTTTCAATTTTTTTTTTTTTTTAAATTTTATGTGAAATAAATTTTAAGAGAAAAGATATTTATTTATTTTTATTTTTTCAATCTGTTTATATTTTTTAAATTTTTTACCATTCTCCCTTAAATATCTTTGCTTCTCTTTATACAATTTGAGATTCTCTTTAAATTTAGGGTCAGAACCATTTACCCAAGTGTAGACAAGATCTACTTTATAATTTTTATCAAGAGCCAATTTGTTTGCTTGGATTGTCACATTCGCTCTTGAGAAAGGTTCTGTTGGGGAATAATTAAAAATCAAAAGACCAAAAACCAAGATGTTCAAAACCAAAATTAAACACCTTAAAAACATGTTTATCATTACTACTCAAAATAATTTTAAATTTCTTTCCTTCTTTTTTTTTTTTTTTTCCTTTTTTGAATATAATAAATATTTATTTATTTTATTTTTAATTTTTTAAAATAGAAAAAAAATTTAGATCTTTGAATATTTTTTGCTTTTAATTTGAGAAGTTAAAGTTGTTTGAGCTTATTTTGTTTAAAAAATCTAGAAATGAAATTTGGAAAATTTCTTTTACTGTGGTTTATTTTTTTATTTCTTATATACTGAGGATATATAAAAAAAATTTTTTGAAGATCTCCAAAGATAAAAAAAATCAATCTTGAAGAAATTCAAAATCAATTTGCAACAAAGATAGAAGAAAATTTTTTCTCATACAAAAAAAATTAAGTCTTACATCTGATCTAACATTTTTCTTGAACTTCAATATTTTAAAAATCATTTTATTGTTGATATTTTGTCAGAATAATGTGGAAGAACATCTCCAAGTTCCAGATTTTCTTGATCATCTCGAACTTGTGAATCATCATTTTGATCACTATTCTTTTCATATCAATCCTTTTGTTTTTGTTTATAAATTCCTCAATTTTACAATTAAAATTGAAATGGTAATTTAAAAATTGGTACAAATATAGTGGAGTCTTATAAATCTGATCTTTTTTGGTTGAATGTTTTCAATCATTTAATTTATAAAACTTCTGATATTAAAGAGAAAAGTTTTCCATAAGAGACATTCCCTAAAAATGGAGTATTATTGATATTATCAGTTGGTGTTTATTAGAATCGCATATTGAAAAAAAAGTTATTTTCATATAGAATGATAATTTTATTGACCAAAATTTTATTTCAAGTTCAAATAGAAGGTTCCATCTTCGATAGAAGCATATTTTTTTTCTAAGAGAATTTTATAGAAGCTATATTTTAATTCCTCTTCCTCTTTCTCTGTTATCTGTTCTAAGTTTCCAAAATAATTGCCATCTTGTCCCCATAATCCAAAGCTGATAATTCTCTTGAAAATATCGGATCCATAAGCTAATCTTTGAGATTTGGAAATATTTGAAGTGATCATAAGATAGTCACGAATTGATTGATGTTCTTCTGAAGCATCCAAAAGATAAGAGAAATTCATTCGTGAATTGACTTGTGTACTTGTATGAAACAAAAGGTGGGTGTGTCCATCTACTAGCAAATTTTTGCAATGATCATAAAAACTCATTTGATTTCGATCTTTTTGATCATTAATTTTCTTCAACATTTCTACTACCATATTGAAATTTGCATTGTTCTCACAACATCGATTTTATTTTCCTGTTGTCCTGAAATTTGGATTTTTCCAATTTCTTCAATTAATTTTTCGGGAAGAAATTCAATCCCTATTATTCCATATTTGAGCTATCTTTCTTTTTTTCTGTTTTGTTCAACTAAATCCATTTTTTTTTTTTTTTTATTATATTTTTTTTTTTTTTTTTATTTTTTTGATTTTATGTGAATATAATCATAACATTACAATATATTTAAAATCTTTCATAGAATTAAATGAATTTGCAGAATGTTTTTTTTTCAAACAATTATCTCACTTAGGAGAGGTATCAAACATATTTCACAACTCAAGATATTTAAAGAAAATCAATTCACTGAAAATTAGCTAAATGTTCTGAAAAAGATCGTCAAGAATGAAGAAGAGATTATGGAAGAATTTGAAAAACCAGTTTTGATCTCTCAACAAAACAATTTGGAATTAGATAAAATCTTTTATTGAATTTTGTTGTTTCCAAATTTCAATTTTTTAATTTTAAATTAATAAATGCAGTGAACACAGTTAGATTGATGCTTTGAATTGTTTTAATTTGCTCTTTTATGTTCATGGTGAAAAATCTAAATTGAATTATCTTAATTAAGCTAAATACAAGTTTATTGATCAAAAAAAAACAATTTGTGATTTGAATTTGAAATAAAGATAAAATAATGATTGATAAACAGATCAGAAAGTACCAGAAACAAACTGACCAGCATCATCAATAAGCGAATCATCCTGATTTTGATCAAATTGCTGAGATTGATCAGGGAAATAATCTTGTTGGTTTTGATCAAATTGCTGAGATTGATCATATTGAGCATCATCGTTCTGATTTTGATAATTATCTTGTAGAGAAGAATCGTATTGGGAATCATAGTTTTGTTGATATTGGGGTTGGGATTGATAGTATTGGGAATCATAGTTTTGGTCTTCTTGCGGAATAGAAGCATCTAGATTGGATCGTTGTGTAAATTGATTATCTTGTTGAAATGGTCCATCATCACCACCTTGTTGTTGAAATTCATCACCACCTCTTTGTTGTTGGAATTCATCACCTCTTTGTTGTTGAAATTCATCTTCTCCACCTCTTTGTTGTTGTTGGAATTGATCATTGCCTTGTTGAAACTGTCCATCATCTCCACCTTGTTGTTGGAATTGATCATTCTCATCTCCACCTTGTTGAAATTGATCGTTTCCTTGAAACTGTCCATCATCTCCACCTTGTTGTTGGGATAGAACATCATCGTTTCGCTGAGCATCTCTATCAGGGAGAGGTCTTCTATTTCTTGGATCACCATTTCTCTGTGGTGGAATTCTATTAGGACCTCTGTTGTTGTGAGGTCTATTAGGTCTGCCTCCATTAGGACGTCTGTCATTAAGGCCTCTGTTAGGAGGACCAAGAGGAAATCGATTATTATTTCTGTTTCCGTTTCCATTTCTGTTGTTGTTATTATTGGGAGGTCTATTAGGTCTGCCTCCATTAGGTCTTCTGTTATTAGGGCCTCTGTTTGGACCTCTATAGTTGGGACTTCTATTCGGTCTGCCTCCATTAGGAGGACTAAAAGGACTTTCAATCAAGTCTATTGGATTTCTGGGTTTAGGTGACATAGGAGGGGCCCTATTGTTAGGAAATCTATTGGGAGGTCTATTGTTATTCATTGGTGGAATTCTTTGATTAGAAGGCCTTGGTGTAATCTGTGGAGGCCTATTTGAAGGAGGCCTTTGAGTGGGAGGCCTATTTGATAGATTCCTTTGATTAGGAGATCTTTTTGGAGGCCTTCTATTGTTGGGGGAAAATCTATTGGGAGGTCTTTGGTTAGGGGGCCTTGGTGACATCTGTGGAGGCCTATTTGAAGGAGGCCTTTGAGTAGGAGGCCTGAATGGCGGAATTCTAGGTAGTGCCGGTTTTCTACCAGAAGAAACACTTTGGGGACGTGTTGGAGGACGAAAAGAAGGTCCTCTTGAAGGAAAACTAGGCATACGAGGGCGACCAACCGGTAATTTAGGCCTCCCTTGCATACGAGAAAGTCCTGGAAGACGAGAAAGCCCGGGGAGTCGTGGAAAACCAGGCCTGCCCTCTCCTTCTTCTCCTCCTCTATTATTTCTGAATCTATCCACTGTTTCCTTCACTCTATCCACCTGATCTTTTATCTTATTTGCCTTGTTGTAGATATTCTTCACCTTTGAAAATTTCGATTGGAATTTCGAGAATTTGCCTCCCATCTTTGATATCTTCCCTCCAAATTTTCCTCCCATCTTCGACATCTTCCCCCCGAATTTCCCACCCAGCTTCGCAAATTTTCCTCCAAATTTTCCTCCCATCTTTCCGAATTTGCCTCCCATCTTCCCTATTTTCGATCCAAATTTTCCCATTTTCGATCCCATCTTCGCTACCTTTCCCACTTTTGATCCTATCTTTGCTCCCATCTTCGCCAATTTTCCTGCTTTCAATCCTATCTTTGCCATTTTTCCTGCTTTCAATCCCACCTTCACTGCTGCCTTTATTCCCAAAAATAATAATGGAAATATGCCTTTCACTTGATAGATGAAAAAACACAAAAAGAAAAGGATGAGTAATAGTCTTGATACCCTCATCTTCCAAATTTTTTTTATATTTATTTTTTATTTTGCTAACAAAAAAAATATGATTTTTTTTTAAAGAAACTCACATTCAACAAATTTAAATTTTATTCAATTCTATATTTCATTGTTTAATTTTAGCACAATTTTTCTTTCTTTTATGTGTTCGATTAGCTTGAACAAAAAAAATAATAAAAAAATTTATAAAAAAAAAAAAAAATTGGAGAAAGAATTGATCTTTTAAAATAGTCCAAATTAATGGAGTATGAACCATAAAAAAATATATTATGAAAAGCGGAGGAGAAAAAAAATTTAAAATTTTTATTTGGAGGATTAGTCAATATTTCAATTAATTATGGACAAAAAAAATTTTAATTGAATAAATCTAAAAATCATTGCCTCCATCCTCATTTTCATATCCGTTGTAATCCCCACCTCTGAATCCTACATTTCTGTTTGTTCCCTTTCCGTTTCCTCCTCCAAATATTCCTCCTATAAATCCACCCAATCCACCCCCACTCTCACCACCTTCATATCCTCCATAACCTTCGGAATATCCACCTTTAATCAAAAATATAACAATTATTCAACAAATATGATGAATCTTAAACAAAATTCTTTTACCTTGATTGTAATTGCCACTGTATCTATTTCCCCTTCCATAATTATTCCCTCCATAATTTCTATATTCTCTTCCTTGATTTCCATAATTTCTATATCCTCTTCCTTGATTTCTTCCATTACGATTATTCATTCCATAATTGTTGGTATATTGCTGGAATTTATCATATTTCGAGTTGTATTTGTTTGCTCTTCCCATCATTTGTGATCCTGATCTCTGAAACCTAGAAAATCTCGATCCCATTTGGCCACCTCTCGATCCCATCTGCGCAACTTTTCCCATTTTGGATCCCTTCAATAAATTTTAACACTAACTAACATTTTATTGAGATTTGATTGGATAATAATAACTTATTTCAATTTTTTTCAAATTTCTTAAATTATAAATAATAAATTTCGAATTTTTCTTTTACCATACTTGCCATTCTTGATATTGTTCCCAATCTCGGCAATATGGCCATCCCTACTCTTGCTGCAATAAGAGGGGCAGTTTTTACAATCGAAATTGAGAATAAAACTATGATAAACACTAATAATTGGCTTTTGAATATCATCAATTTTTTTTATTTTCATTATTTATTTTGATTAAACTAATTCGAAATGAAAAATTTACCTTTCCAAAGTGAAGATTAATAAAAGATAATTTTTAAAATTTTCCGTTACAATCATATCATGATGAATATACCGCATTCCGTCTCGATCTGCGAAGTCATAACATCATTGAGCTATATTAGTAGTGTGGTGGGAGACTATACGCGAAGCCACAGTGTTGTAACCTTTTTTTTTGAAATTTGATTTTTGAAATTTAGAATATTAATAATTTTGAATGAAAAATTTTTAAAATCAAAAAAAAAAAATCTTATATAAAATTATTGTTTGGAAAAGAACCTTTTGAATTTTATTCGAGGTTTATCATCTTCCAATCGAATTTACCAAAGAATTAAACACCAAACCCCAACAAATCCATTTTCAATGTAACTAAAATTAATTTGATAGTTGGTTCATTCATAACAAATACTGAATATTAATCTTTATAATAAATACCATTTTTATGTGAGTAAAACCCCTGATCTCATCTCCCAATCCAAGTTGTCCATTTTTATTATAACCAAACACCAATAATTCTCCATTTTCTTTGTAAATAATTGAATGATATCCTCCCAATCTTATCATTTTGATCGTCAACAAAAATGGAGTTGATTGTTTTCTTATTTCTGAATTTCCAATCCCTAATTGTCCATATTGATTACTCCCAAACNAAAAAAAATAATAAATAGTTTTTACTTGTTGAGGATTTTCTAAAGGAACCAAATAATGTGAGATTAATATTCTTAATCCAGCAACAAAAGTTTTTTCGGTGTTGATGAACTCTTTCACTATTTGAATACGATGTCTCTGGGTTTTAAACTGAGGGTCTTTACATAAATGCTTCGTCAATTCTTTCATCTTGTTTCTTATCAAAAGTAATTTCATTGCTCTTTTAAATTTTTCTAATAAAAAAGTTTTTTTAAAAAGTTTTATTTTTTATAATTTATATCTATTTTATTTATTTGATTTTTTAATTTTAATTTACTTAATTTTTTATCCTTTAATTTATTATTATTTTTTATTTTTAAAAAATTTTATTTTTTATTATTTTTTGATTTTTTAATATTTATTAAATTTTTTTTTTACCAATAATAAAAATATCCCTCTCGTCATATCTTTTGTTTTGGTAGTTTTTGTAAGTGTCACTCTCCATTCTTTCTTTGAAAAGTTCATAACTAATTTTCTCTTTTCTCTCCTTTTTCTTTCTCATTCTCCTTTCCCACTTTCTTTTTCTCACGAAATGCTGGAAACTATAATGCGGATGAAACGTGTTCAACCCAATTCCAATCCCTGACCAATTTATAGCATATTGCTTGATAAAAAAAAATAAAAAAATTAATTTAAAAAATAAATAAATAAAAAATAATTTAAAATAAAATAATAAAATAATAAAACTTTTTTTTTACCCATCCATCTTTGTCTGTTTCGCTCATTTCAGACACAACCTTTTTTTTTTCAATATAAATTTTTTATTTTTTTTGAGAAAAATACTTTTAAAAAAAAATTACTTTCCACTCTCCATCCCATTCCTTGTCAAAAAAATAAAAAAAATTTTCAACAATGATTAAAAACTATTTTTACCCAATCTTATAATTAAAAAATATTTTTTTTAAAAAAAAATTAATTAATGTCAATTATTATTTACCATGAGAAGGAATTGGATATTCCATAGGAGAACAACAATCACCCTGTAAATTAATTTTAATTTTCAACATTTATTTTAATTAAAATTTTATTTTTATACATTATTGTCGTTATATGGCCCTCTATCTGTAATCAACAATCCCTCTGAAGAAAACTCTCCAAAAAACATCCTCTTTCTTTGGTTCTCCCACACATAAACCACCTTTGTTTCTTCTTTTTCAATTGAGATATTTTTTTGTTCATTAAAATTATAAACCATATTTCTTTGGAGGCTAAGATTATTTTTGTTTGAATTATTGTTAAATGTAAAATTATTTCCTCTTTTAAAATTTTTGTCCTCTTTCTTGTTTATTTGCTTTTCTTCTTTAATGTTTGTTTTGTCATCGTTTGAACCTGAATTGTTTTCTTTATTGTTTTGTTGAAGAGCTTCTTTTATTAATTCTGCTCTATCCAAAATTTCCGAAGTTTTCTCCTTGATTGTCTTCTTCATGTTTTCATCCTTTTATTATTTTGTTGATATTTATTTAAATTAAAATTTTATTTGAAGAAAACTCTTTTTTGAAATACCTTTTCGACTTGGCAATTAAAAATTGGGATGATAAATTGATGAAATTAGTTTATATATGCTTACATCTTAATGCAATCAGAAGATATTCTATCGCTATTTCATATTGAACAAGAGCTTCGTTATATTTATCTTGATTATCCAGATCCACAGCCCTTTTCACATTCTCTATCGAAAATAGCAAGTAATTCGGAGAATTAACTTCCTTCATTTTAAACCAATTTTTTTTTAATTATTTTTTATTTCAAATTTTAAAATATTCATACAAACTAATTTGCTCTTTCAAATCTAATTGAACAAAAATTATTAAATAATGAATAGGAAGAAATATCTTCAAGAAGATTTTTATAATTATTTTTTATTTTTTTCAATGTTATGATAATATTTAATTATTTTCATAATTCTCAATGGCATTGATGAATGATTTTTGATTCTCATCAAGATTCTTGATACAAAAAGAAAGAAGCTCGATCCATTCATTCTTCTGCTGAAGATTGGTACACAAAATGACGAAGGGATGAATCTTCTCAAACTCATAGATGGCAATAGGATACAATTTGCTGTAAGGATCATCTGTTTGAGGCTCAATGAAAGTTTTTCTGTTGAAAAGCATGAATTGGACGGGCTGATATTTGTTTTCTTTGTTCTGTTTGGCGAAAAGAATGGAATCGTTGAAAAGAAAAATGTGACCAAAATTACGTTCTCTTCCAATGTTATATTCTAAAGGAAAAAAAAAAAAAATTTATTTTTATTTTTACTTTTTTTTTTATTTTTTATTTTTATTTTTATTTTTTATTTTTATTTTTATTTTTATTTTTATTTTTATTTTTATTTTTATT
>JAMYWO010000013.1:178623-190787 GCA_024220525.1 Cochliopodium minus | reverse complement strand
AAATTATCAGCCGATTATTCTGAAATTCTTGGAGAAAATGAAGTTAATGGGAAGATATTGATTGAAGAGATAAAAGAGAAGATTGATTTAGAAGATCTTGGAATTGATCATCCTTCAGATTCTTCTATTATCCTTACAAATTTAATAGATATAAGAGAGAAAAAAGAAAATAAAGAAATAATAGAAAAAATATTGGATGCAGAGGAGGTGAAGAAATGGAATGTTGATAGAGTGATTGAATGGTTTAAATCATTAAAATTATCATCCGATTATTCTGAAATTCTTGGAGAGAATGAAATAAATGGGAAGATATTGATCGAAGAGATCAAAAACAATTCCGATTTAGAAGATCTTGGGATTGATGTTCAATCTGATATACAAAAATTAATCGATTCATTGGTTGATATCAAAAAATCTAAAGTTCCAAAACCTCCATTCAAAGAGATCATCAATGCAATAGAAAAGAAAGTGAAGATACCAGAGCCCAAAGTAGTGATGCCTCCTGAGAAATTCAAGAAGCCTCCCGTTTTCAAAAAAGTAATCACAGAGGAAGAAAGAGAGGAGGAGATAGATGTGGATATGTTGATGGATCTCGATGATGATTTCGATAATTTCCCACAAGAGAACATAGATTTGGATACTTTGTTAGATAAACCAAGTGAAAAAATAGATAAAGAAAAAATAAATGATGATATGATCTTGTTAAAGGAAGATACCATCAATATCGAAAACAATTACGAAATAAAAGAAAAAGAAAGTGTTGAACCAAAAGAAAAAGACAGTGAGAAGGAACTAAAGGAGAACATTGAAGTGAAGAAAGAAGAGATCGTCGTGAAAGAAGAGAATGTTCCAAAAGAGATAGTTCCTTCACCTCCCAAAACCTCACCAAAAACAGTGGAAGCTCCAAACACCAACAACAAGAAGAAAAAAGTCTATCAAATCAATCCTAAGTACGCCAAAAAAAAACCAATGACAAAAGCTTACATAAAGCCTGATTTCGTAAAGGTTGAAAAAAAACAAGCTCCTCAAAAGCAAGTAATCCATCTTTGTGATTTGGTGAAACCTAAAAACAGAATAAGCCTTTTGGATTTGAAGAGAGAGGGTGGATACAGGAGTTTATCAGAGGAAGAGTGTTTGAAGTTTGTGAAAGGGGATGTCTTGAAGATAAACTTTGAAAATGCAGTCGGATATAAGTTTGAGAATGAAAAGGGATTGTTGGAGATAACTCAAGAATTGATTCTTTGTGGAGCTAATTCTCTTTACTTGACAACACAATGGCTCGAGAATCATTACAGGTTAAATAAAATAAATCAACTTTTCATTTTTTTTTGTTTTTGTTTTTATTTTATTTTTATTTTTAATCTTTTTTTTTTTTTTTTTTTTGACAAACAAGATTGATAGTTTGGAAAATGGGTTCCCTTGAAAGATGTTTTCCCGAAAAATTGGGAGGGAAACACTTGACCTACGACAACGTTCTTCAAGAAATGAAATACAGATACGAAAGAGACATCAATGTACCCAAAAGAAACATTTTGCAACTTATTGCAGAAAATGACGACTCTTGTGGACGTTACATGATCTTATGCATGACAAGAATTCTGAACTGGGGAGAATACCAAAACGAAAACACGAGTGTTACTTCCACCTTTGCAACTATAGAAGTGACCGATGGCTGGTATTGCATGAAGGCACTTCTAGATCAAAAGCTCACCGAACATTTAGTGTCTGGAAAGCTCTTTCCGGGGATGAAACTTAGAATTTGTGGCGCCAGCTTGGTCGGCTACGACAAACCTTCTCCCATCTTTGAATTACCCGATTCCGTCAAGTTGAAACTCAACATTAACGGAACCAAAAGAGCTAGATGGTGGGAGAAGCTCGGAAAACAAAGAAAATACCCTTTCTCTATCAACATTCCTTCTATTGTTCCTGATGGTGGAACTATTCCTTGTCTTAACGTTGTTGTACTCAAACAATATCCCGTTCTTTATTATGATGAGATTGTGGAGAAGATTTCGGAGAAGGAGGTCAAGAAGACTTATGTGGTGAGGAATGAGAAGGAGGAGGAGGTTTATTCTCAGGAGCACAGGACTCGTGCTGAGAAGATGATCCAACAGAAGAGCAGGGAGTTGAAGAGCGAGTTTGANTCCAGATTTGGGAAATTGTTTACAACAAAGGGAAAATCTGTTGAAAAATCCGAATCTGATGAAGAAAGATCAAGATGGATGATAAACTAAACAAAGAAATTGAAATGATGTTGTTGATTTATTAATATTGTTTGGAATTTAAATTATTTGAAAGATATAATTAATTTTCTTCATTTATTACCTTGCTCATTCCATTTTTATTCAAAAATTCAAGAAATTTTCTTGTTTTTTGATTTGATGAAGAGGGAAGAAAATGATTATATTTTTGTATACTCACTTTTCTCCAAATATTCTCTGTGTTGAAAATGATATTTCTCATTGTTTTATCTACTTTGGTTAGAATAAGTATTTCATGCTATTATTGAATTATGAGCGGCATAAATTTAAAATATTATATTATAATACTTACAAATTCAAGCAAATTTAAAAATAGGAATCCCAATAATCTTCTATTTTTGGAATACATATTGAAAAAAGGTGAATTATTATCCATATTTATTATTCAATAGAGGTTGATTTTGAAAATTTTTCTCAATATTTTTTTTTTTTTTTCTAATTAATTATTGATCTTTTGTTTGAAAAAAAAGTTTTATCATATCAATTTGATAAATAAGGAAAGAACAAACACAAAATTATTTATTCAATCAAAATATTTTTAGAAAAGCTGCATAGACATGTCCAAATATTACAACTTTGTTAGAGGAAATAAAATTTATACAAATAAAATTTAAACTGTTGTAATATTATTGAACATCCCTAAAAGCTGCAAATTAGAGCGGCTTCAAAAAGTGTATAGAAACAAGATTAATCTTTAATTTTTCAATTAAATCAAATTTTTTTTTCTGGGAATAATTTAATTACTTTTTCAAAAAAATTTGAACAAAAATAAAATTTTGATAAATTAAAAAAAAATATGAAGAAAAGAAAATTAGAAATTATAGAAATAGATGAAGCAAAAAGATGGAATTTACAAGATATAATAGAATGGTTCATATCATTAGAATTGGAAATTGATTATTCAAATATCCTAAAAGAAAATGAGATTAATGGAAAGATACTGCTGGAAGAGATTAATGAGAAAAAAGATTTGGATGATTTAGGAATAGAATCAGAGAAAGATTCTATTATAATTTTAACAGAAATAAATAAAATAAAAAATCAAGGCAATAAATCAAAGAAAGAAAAGAATATAACGTATGATGTGGGAACAATAGAAGAGATTAAAGAATTGAAAGTGGAAGGAGTGATTGAATGGTTCAAATCATTAAAATTATCAGCCGATTATTCTGAAATTCTTGGAGAAAATGAAGTTAATGGGAAGATATTGATTGAAGAGATAAAAGAAAAGAATGATTTAGAAGATCTTGGAATTGATCATCCTTCAGATTCTTCTATTATCCTTGCAAATCTTAAAGATATAAGAGAGAACAAAGAAAAGAAAGAAAAAATATTAGATGTAGAGGAGGTGAAGAAATGGAATGTTGATAGAGTGATTGAATGGTTCAAATCATTGAAATTATCAGCCGATTATTCTGAAATTCTTGGAGAAAATGAAGTTAATGGGAAGATATTGATTGAAGAGATAAAAGANATTTTTTATTTTTTATTTTTTATTTTTTATTTTTCATTTTTTATTTTTTATTTTTTATTTTTTATTTTTTATTTTTTTTATTTTTTATTATAAATGAGTTACCATTCCTTTCACAACATTTGTCATATGAGGTTTAATTTGAAGGTAGTCTCCTATTTAAGTGAAAAATTAAAAATTGAAAGTTTTAATTTGTTCTCTATTTTTGGAAAAAAAAAACCTCTAACAGGTATCATGATCGGATATTTTTGGCCTGTAATAATTTTTTATTTTTAATAATTTTTTTAATAATTTTTTTTAAAATTTTTTTTTTTTTACCTCCAAATAAAATGGAAACAGTGTCGGAATGCACACCCGCGCAGGTGATCACTTTATCTGCACATACTATCAGTTCGTCATGGTTTGAAGAGCTCACATTTATTTTAATTCCTTCCTTCCTTACACCATCCACTTCAAAATCTCCTAATATCTCCCCTCCCATTTCCAAAATCTTTATTTTTTATTATTTTTTATTATTTTTTATTCATTTTTTATTATTTCATTTTTCATTTTTTTTTTTAAATAATTTTATTAATCAAAAAAAATTATTTACTTCACTTCTGTAAGAATTTGCAACAACATTAAAATTTACAATACCTTTTTGTAAATTATTTTAATCAATAATTGACAAATGTTTTTTTTTTATTTTTTTTACCTGTGTTGGGAGAATGTATTGCAGACAAACCACCAAGACAATAAGGCTCTATTTCCAAAATCTCTTTCTTTCCTACCATACGAATCCCCTCCACCTCATTCACCTTTCCATTCTCAAACAATTTTTCTAATCTTTTTTGTTCATCTTTAAAATATTTAAATTGAATTAAATAAGAATTTATAAATAAGAAGAAACAATAAATTTTACCTTCATTAACAGCTACGATTAATTTACCACATTTTTCATACTTTATTTTCCTATCTTCACAATATTTGATCATTTCCTTTGCACCTTATTATTCATTAATAATTAATTTATTTTTATTTATTTTCATTTATTTTATTTATTTACAATTTCATTTTTTCATATTTATATTTTATTTTATATTTTATTTTTTTTTCGTTTATTTTGATTTATTTTGATTATTTATTTTCATTATTAATTAAATTTTTTAAATTATTTTTTTATTTATTTCATTATTAATTTACCTTGAACACATAATTTTGCTTTGTACGAACCAGGTGCATAATAAATTCCTGCATGAATGACTCCCGAGTTTCTGAAAGATTGGTGTTGAGCTACGTCCTTCTCCTTTTCTACAAGTATCACCTTTTTCTTGGGGTATCTCTTCAACAATTCTCTTCCAACTTGATTTTTTATTTGGAGAATTAAAATTTATAAAAATATTTTTTTTAATAATAATATATGGGTCATTTCTTTAAATCTGCACTTAATTAAATCGAATCATTATTTGTATTTATCCATTTGCATCATAACCATACTTTAAAATATTTCACATTTGATAACAAGAAAAATATATTCGGCGAGAAAAGAAAATAATATATCAATCTTTATTTTTACCTGATAAACCAACGATCCCACCTTTTAAATTAATCCAAATAAAAAAATCTTTTTAATTTTTTAAAACGGATAAACTTTTTTTTTAACCTCCCACTATCAATACATCGCAATCTATTGAATAATGAATATTTTAATATTCAATTAATTGTGAAATAATTGAAATAATGGCACCCTTCTTTTTGGAGATGTTTATATTGAAATATCTTTTTTCAATAAAATTCTTTTTCATTTTATTTTTTATCATTTTTTTTAATTTATATATTTTAAATTTAAAAAATAAAAAATAAAAAATTATTAAACAAACAAAACTTTTATTTTAATCATCATCAAGAAAAGTAGTTTTTTTCTTTTTAGTGAAAGCAAATCCAGAAAGAGGGTTGGTATTGGGAGTGTTGGAAGGAGGTTTGTCAACCACCTTTTGTTTCTTGTGAACGAGATTAACGTCATTGTCTCCCATGTTCTGAGAAGAGGAATCTGACAACAAAGGAATACTTTCAGGAGAACCAATAGGGCCTTTTTAAAAATTAAAAATTAAATTAAAATAAAAAAAAAATTTGAAATTAAATTAAATTAAAAATAAAAAAATTTAAAATTTTCAGTTAATTTTATTTTAAATTAATTAAATTACCATTATTCATTTGGGAACTGCTTGGTGTTGTGTCATTCAAACTTTTTCTTTTGTTATCTTTGTTTTCGGGAGATTTTTTGGCGGTGCCACTCATGGAGAAAAGAGAGTTGTTGAAGGAGTTCTGAGAAGGAGGCGAAAGGTCCTTGACATTCTGGGTGGGAGTGAGAGTGTAAGATTTGGAGGGAACGGAGTTAGTGCCGCCAAATTTTTTGAGATTATTTTTATCGAAAAAATTGTTTTTCTTTTTATTTACATTTGAATTAACATTGTTTGAGTTAATGTTGTTTGAATTAACATTGTTTGAGTTATTATTGTTAGTATTAACATTGTTTGAATTAATGTTGTTTGTGTTAATGTTGTTTGAATTATTTATTGAGTTTGGTGTATTTGAATTAAGATTGTTGGAAGGGGTGTTGGAGTGGCCTGTGCTGTCATCGTTGGAAGAAATTTGGGTGATTGTACTTTTAGACTTTAAATTGGGCAAAAGAGCGGATCTTTTGTTAATAAAGGAATTATTGTTGTCATTATTAATATTATTATTATTGTTAATAAAGGAATTTTTGTTGTTGTTATTAATATTATTATTATTGTTAATATTATTATTATTATCGTTATTAATTCTTCTTTGTTGTTGCTGGAGCAGAATGTTTCTTCTTTGTTGTATAGACCTTTGAATAAATAAATATTAGTTTTAAATAAATAAAATGTGTAAAAATGAAAATAAAAAATAAAAATAATATGAATGAATGAAGTTCTACCATTGACTAAGCTCGGACTCGGGAGTAGACTCTTGATTAATAAAAGGTTTCACATCTTCTTCTTCATTGTAATCATCCCGTATAGTAGGCTGATTAAAGTTATCAAGACCAGTGTTGATCTCATCAGTATTGTTTTGATCATTATTGTTTTCTTGATGAATAACATTGCTTTCATCATCATTTTCGTCATTATTATTTTCATGATCAACATTTTTGTTGCTGGAGAAAAAAGAAGATAACTGATTTTTATTGCTGCCAACAAAACTCTTTTGAGGATCGTGTTTCTCCTCCTTCTCCTCATCAACATCCTCCTTGCCTCGCAAACCAAGATTACGATTACGATTATTATTATTATTATTATTATTATTATTATTTTGATTATTATTATTATTATTTTTATTATTTTGATTATTGCTACTTTGAAAAGTATTAGTGCTGGAAACTCTACTTGTAGAACTCCTCGAAGTAATCGGAGTATTAGGATTGCTGCTTTTAAAATGGGTGCTGTTACTACTTTTAAAATTATTGTTTGTACTGTTATTGTTGTTGTTGCTGCTGCTGGAATAATTCCCCTTTTGTGACTTTGTATATGGCGTTTCGTCATCTCCGCTGTCGTCTTCATCGTAGATGTCGAAATCTTCTTCGTCATGCATGAGGGCTTCCAAAATTTTCTTCTTGACGATTTTGAAATCTTCATCTGGATTTGGTTTTTCTTTGGATTCCAAAGCTGATTCAACTCCTTTAAAAAGAAATTTAGAAAATTTTAAAAGGTTTTGTTCTTTAATATTTGTTTTAATTTTCCATATTTGTTAGTTTATTTTACCTATTAAAGCGGATGTAGCTTGAGACATTTCCACTATTGAAACCACTATAACTGCATCATCCATTGTGACTGTATCTCTAAACTAGAAACAAAAAATATTAAAATAATTTTGAAATATTTAAAAATGAAAAAATATTTGATAAAAATTAAAAATAAAATCAAAATCAAAATAAAAAATAAAAAATAAAAAATAAAAAATATTTGATAAAATTAAAAATAAAATTAAAAATTAAAAAAATCAAAATTAAAATAATATTAAAAAATTTTAAAAAAAAATTTAACCATCAGACGTGCGTGAGCTTGTGACAAACGAATCAAACTTTCTAGAAAACGGATGGTGGTTCTTTGTGTGTTATTTTGGTCAGTCAACCTTTGTCTTTTGTAATAAGCAATTAAAATTTTCTCTGCTTTTTTGTCCAGCTCGGGAGCAAGTTTGTCTTGTACATAAGAAATATATTTCTGAAGTTTTTCAAAATTAAAGGCAGGAGCCAACCTCCCACCATTACCTTTAAATAAAAAAGAAAATATTTTTTAGTTTTTTAGTTTTATTTTTTTTCTTTAGTTTTTTAGTTTTATTTTTATATTTTTTTTTTAGTTTTTTATTTATTTTTTTTATTTTTTATTTTATTTTTTTATTTTTTATTGATAATTAATTTATAGCTTTTTTTTTTTTTTTAAACCCAAATCATCATCATCTTCCTCATCTTTTTCTTGACCTGTTAGCTGTGAAGTGACTTCACCATTATTTTCAGAAAGTTCTCTGTTGAGAATGAAAGAGGAAACAGATTTGTCGAATTCCTTGTTGTGATTGTCTTGCAAGATGAAAATAAGATCAAATCTACTCAAAAGAGGGGTCCCTAAAATAAAATAATGAATGAATTTAATAAAAAAAAAAAATTGGAAATAACAGAACAAATTAAATATTTAAAAATTATTTTTTAAATAAAAAGATTTGAAATATAAAAATGAAAATTTTGTTAAAAGGATTACCTAGACCTGTGTTTGTTGACAGGGATTGTTCTTTATCATATCTTCCCTTTCCATTCATCGCAGCAATAACAGTAGTTCTTGTACTCAATTTACAAACAATACCTGCCTAAACAAGAAAAAAATTAAAAATTAAAAAATTAAAAAATTAAAAAATTAAAAAATAAAAAAATAAAAAAATAAAAAAATAAAAATAAAAATAAAAAAAATAAAAAATATAAAAATAAAAAAATAAAAAAAATATAAATAAATGAAAAAATTTCAATAAATTACTTTTGCAACAGAAAGGGTTTGTTGTTCCTATAACATTAAATATTAATTTTTTCTTTGAAAAATATTTTTGAAATTTTTTCTACCATGGCTTCATGAATGGCAGCCCTGTCAGGTTTCCTTATGGAATCAAATTCATCAATACAACAAACTCCTCCATCAGCCAAAACCAAAGCACCTGCTTCCAACATCCATTCCCCTCCTTTTTCTTTCTAAAAAATTAAAATTAAAATTAGTAAAAATAAATAATTAAAAATAAATAAATAATTTTTTTTACAGATGCCGCAACTGTTAAACCTGCAGTAGTTGAACCTACACCTGTTGTTAAGATAGATCTAGGTGCTATTTTTTTTGCATATTTTAAGAACTGACTCTTTCCAGTACCAGGATCTAAAAAATAAAAAAAATAAAAAATAAAAAATAAAAAATAAAGAATAAAAAATAAAAAATAAAATAAAAAATAAAATAAAAACAATTACCTCCAACAAGCAATAGATGAGATATCCCTCTTATTTTCATTTGTTGTTCTGTTCTTTGAACACCTCCAATAATAGTAAGTAAAAGAGCAAGTTTGACTGTGAACATTCCAAACATCTTTTTTAGATGAAAAAAAATAAAAATAAAAATAAAAAATTGAAAATTAAAATTAAAATTAATTTTTTTTTTTACATCAGGACAGACACCCCTTATAATCATTGCCCTTTTTTTTTTTTTTTTTTGAAATTTTAAATTTTTTTATTATTTCTTTTATTGATTTACCTTCCCAACATAGGACTCTTTTGGTGTTCTCTCCAGAAAGTTTCAAACTCATTACCAACCTCCTCTCTGGAATCTTCTGCACTCTTTTCAAAATTGACATAAACGAAATTGGCTTTCAAAAAAATGTCGATCTCGCATCTTTCTCCTTCTCGAGTGGGTTTCCACCTTCTCAAAACTAATTGAAGCAAATAAATGAATTTTTTAAATTTAAATAAATTGGAAAAATAAAAAAATAAATAAAAAAAATAAGTAAGTTAAATGATAAAAAAAAAACAAATAAGTTAAATGAAAATATCAAAAAAATAAAATATTCAAAATTAAAAATTTTTTTAACAATTAATAAAAAGAAATAATTTTAATATTTTTTTATATTTACCAGTTCCATTTATCATTACATCATCTCCTGCTTTACAAGAATCAACCAAATCATCCTCGAGAACGATGTAGATAGATCTGGGAATGGAACCAAACATCAAGTTGGAGATTTGTTCTTGGAGCTTCACTTCTTGATAATCCCGACACCTCCCACTGTTTGGTTTTTCTGAGAATTTTGTACCCTTACAAAAAGTTCCTATGATGATAAGAATTTTTTGAGGTTAAATGTACATTTCAAAAAAAAAAGAAATTCAAAATGAAATGCAGAAATATATTTGAAAAATATATTATTTTAATGTTTATAATAAAATTGTTTTTGGTTTTATATTTAAAAGTGAAATAAAGAGAAATTTTTTGACACAATTATTTTGAATTATTATTTTCCAAAAAGATTTAAATTTAAGAATTATATTTAAAAGATTTAATTCCAAAAATTTAATTTCTTTCAATTTGAAAGATATTGTTTTTTATTGATGTAAAATATTTCTTATTAAATATTCTTCAATTTATATTTTCTTTATATCTACTTCGCTTGGACATTTGGATATCTCTGAAATTGATATCCCAAAGTAATATCCGCAAGATGCGTGAATTCGAAAATGACATTTGGCACAGACAAAATATCTTCTCCCATTCCAACATCTTATTCTCCCCTGTGCTCGTGATGGTGCCCATCAACGAAAGAAATTTTCCCACATCCTTTGATCTGGGCAATATGCTTCTTCAACTTCATGTGTGGATGGGATATTGGATAACCTTGCATGTACCAGAGGTTTGAATCTCATTATCTTGAAATCTTATCGTGGATGCTGAGGGATATCCTTTGTGCATTTGTTATTGCATTGTTGAAATGCTCATCAAATCACTTCCACATGCACCATGATGGTATGCATCAACAGTGGAATTTTGTTTCCCAATTTCAAATAGATTTATCTTCATTCCATAGGCATATCTATCTTTTCTGCTTTCATTATATTCACCAGATTATCAAGACAATCTTTCTCTTCAAAATAAAATTGGCATTAATGTTTCATATTCATTGCTCTATCTGGATAATATTTAATTTGTCGATTCTCCATTCAGTATATTTTTGATAAATTGAATTTTTGACCCTTATGAAAATCCTCAACAATTTTTTTTTTTTTTTTATATTTCTTAGAACTTCTTCTCCCTTTAGATTGTATTTAGAAGATTCTTTTCAAAATTTATAAATTTTAAAAGAAGATAATCATTTTCAAACCAAACTTTTGAATAAGATTTACTTCCAAAAATTCAATTTACTTAATGTGGTAAAAAATGATAAAGGTTGATTAATAAAATGAGAACATTCTTGAAAAAAAAAAAATAAAGTTTTAATTCTTTAACTAAATTATATTAAAATCCCAAACCACCAAAAATGAAGCCCCTGTTACGACCAGCATTCTTATTTATAAATCCTTTGGATCAACAGGGTTAGGAGTGCCAAGACTGGCAGTAAACGATTTGTGGTACTGTTTAAAACTGCGAATGGAATCATTAGTAGGAACAATCACTTGATCATTGGGATTGAAAAAAATCACTTGGGAAGGGGGGGGATTATTAACTTTTTTGGTCTTTTTGGGGATGACTTTTACTATTTTTGGTTCATAAGAGTTGATGTCAAACTGTTTGAAGGAATTCTTGGTGTTGGATGAAAGGTAGTGTGATGGAGGGAATCCTAAATCGTCCTCAAAAGAATCCAATACTTCATAAAACTTGTATCCTTCTCCCAATCTTTCAAAATTATTTTAATTATTTTTAATTATATTATTTATAATTTATTTTTTATTATTTTTTGTTTTTTATTTTTTATTTATTTTTATTTTTTATATTTATATTTATTTTTATGTTTTTTATATACCTATTTATGTTTATTTTTTATTTTGTTTTTATTTTTTATGTTTTTTATATACCTTTTTTTCAGAGATGAATGTGTGCAAAGAGAATAGAGGAGAGGAAAATGAGTAGAGTCGGTAATATTTGGAGCTAAATGATGAAAAAGAGTTTTGTTGTTAAAGTCTTGAATGCTCAAATCTAAATTTTCGTTTTGCAAGAAAAATTTTTCGAAAAGAAAGAAAAACCTTTCATTTTTTGCACACATCATCGCACTTGTTTCTCCATTTATTATATTTTTGAAATTTACTATTTTTTTAAAAATAAAAAATAAAAAGTAAAAATTTAAAATTTAAAATAAAAATAAAAATAAAAATAAAAATAAAAATAAAAATAAAAATAAAAATAAAAATAAAAATAAAAATA
>JAMYWO010000013.1:144393-162936 GCA_024220525.1 Cochliopodium minus | reverse complement strand
AATTAAAATCAGAATTTAATTTCTTAAAATTAAATTAAATTAAATATTTAAAAATCATTCAATAATATTCATCTTTTTAAGTACCTTCAATTCAGATTGAATGAAATTTTTTTTTTGTTTTCATTTAACTCATCAAACTGTTACTAACTTTTTTTTAATCAAACTTTTTTATTTGTTTAGCTTTCTTCAATGAAAACTTGGCGATTGGTACCACTTTGTGCATTTTTGGAGGAGCTCTGTCAATAGCTGGTAAATTGTTTTATAATTTCTTTTTTTTTTTTTTAATTTTTGTATTTCTAATTTTTTTATTTAATTTGTTCACTTGTTCAAAAGGGGGTATTGCGGGAGGAGGAGTTTTTGTTCCAGTGTTTATATTATTTTTGGGGCTTTCTCCTCATTTTGCCATTCCTCTCTCCAAGGTAAAAAAAAATTGATTAGTAAAAAATAAATAAAAATAATAAAAATCAAAAAATAAAACGAAATTATCAAAAAAGAAAATTAATCCAAAATATTCAATCAAATTAAAAAAAATTAATTAATATTTAAAATGTACATAAATATTTTTACATTTTTTATTTTTTATTTTTTATTTTTTATTTTTTATTTTTTATTTATTTTAATTCCTTTTATTTTTTATTTTTTATTTTTATTATTTACTATCTTTCTGATATTCGGTGAACTCAACGAATGGTTTTTCCCTCTTCAAAATTTCAGACATCACAATCCCAAAAGAATAAATATCCAACGTATGGTCATATTTGTCTCCGTTGAAAGCTTCAGGAGGCAACCATTGCCAAGTTCCTTAAAAATAAAAAGAATGAATCAAATATAAAATGAATAAAACAAAAATTAATAAAATTTAAAATGAAAAAAATATAAAAGAATAAAAAAATAATAAATTAAATTACAAAATTTTTAAAATTTTTTTAAAAAATAAAAAGATTCTTTTTTGAAAAATGTTACCTAACATTTGGCTCATTGGTACTCCCACTTTATTTATTTTTGAAAAAATTAGATTTAATTTAATCAATCTGATATTAAAAAAAAATCTTCGAACCTCCTGCAGCTAAACCAAAATCTCCTACTTTAGCGTTTATTTCGTCTTTTTCGTTTGTTGATACAATAAATATGTTTGGACTATTAAAAAATTAAAAAAATTAAAAAAATAAAAATTGAAAAAAAAAATCTAAAAAACATTTAAAAAATAATAAATAATAAATAAAAATTTTTTATTAACCTTCTGAAATCTCTGTGTATGATGGGAGGACTCAACGAATGAAGAAATGCCATTCCTCTTGCAATGTTGAGCGTTATATTCAGCTTCAAGTTTATTGAAATGTACTGTTCTGAGGAGTACAGTAACTTGCTCAAATCTGGGTATGGACAAAATTCCTAAAATAAAAATAAACAAAAATAAAAATAAACAAAAAGAAAAAATTGTAATAAAAAAAAATAAGAAATAAAATAAGAAATTTGATAAAAAATAATAAATAAAAAATAAAATAAGAAAATTTAATAAAAAATAAAAAATAAAATTTGATAAAAATAAATATCTGAATTAATATTTTTCTTACCATAACCATTTTGATTCCATTGTCCAATGTGATTCCTTTGAGTTGAACGAGATTAGGATGAATGGATTTGCTCATAATATACAGCTCATGCCTAAACTCTTTGAACAAGTCGTGGTCTATAGAACCCGACTTGGAAAGTTTATCCCCGTTCAACTCCTTGACTGCAACCTAAAAAATAAAAAAATAAAAAATTGGAAAAATAATTTTAAAAATGAAAAAAATAGACAAATAAAATGCAAATATAATAAAAAATAAAACAGATTAAATTTTGTCATGTAAAATAAATAAAAAATAAATAATAAATAATAAAAAATGTTTACAGGTTCTCCATTTTCATCTCTTCCTAAATATACAATACCAAAACCTCCCTTTCCAAGCTCCTTTTCGATGGTGATGTTGGTCAAAATGGGCAAGTAAGAAAGGGTGGCATCAGGAACGATTTCAAAAAGAGAAACTTCGTTTCCATCAATGTTAATGGTGTATTTCCCATTGATGAAAGCTTCGACGCAGTCAGAATAGTTGATGGTTTTACTTTTGTAAATAACTTTTTGGCTGATCTTGCTGTAAGTCTCTTTGTTGTAAAAAGTGGAGACGAAAGTATCGATGGCGCCAACAAGTTTCTGAATGAGAGGCTCAGAGAAGGAGTAGGTTTCTTTTTCTTTGTACTCCTCGTTTGGAGTGTCTTTGGTGCAGTAGATTCTGATTTCCGTTTGGTTGTTTATCACTCCCACTTCTTCAATCAACGCTGTTGCGGTGGTTTGAGAGTTCTTTTTGATGATGATTCCACTTTTCCAAAGCAAAACAGGCTCCATGTGGCTACCGTGCAACAAATAAACGATCAGACGCGAGAAAAACCCGATAGGAATGAATTTGAACATGAAAACTCTCCTGTAATCAGAGTTTTTTCTCACGTTGACGATCACTTCTCCGTTAGGCTTGCTTGGAAGCATGGAAGGGATGATGTACTCTTCCTCATCGGAGGATTTACGGAAAATGATTTCGAATCTTTCAAACAGATCTAGGAGGAGCTCCTTTTCTGTTATGGACAAGGAATTGGACCAGATTTGATCAATAAAAGACTTTGGAACAACTCCTTTCGGAAAATTGGTTTTGAAGCTGATTATGTCTGCCATTCTGTTTGCCAACCACCTTGGATCCAAAATGACCCAATCTCTCAGCTGAGGAGTGTCTATCGATATGACGCATCCCATTTCGTGCAAGTAATGCACTGCCTTCCTCATACTCTCTTCGGGGTACTTTATCTTGATCGTGTCTTCCTTTTCATTACTGAAAAGCTTTGAAAAAAGATCAAACTTGACTACTGGAAAGGAAGGACGCTCGGAAGCCAAGTACTTCTCCACTCTGCCCCTGATCTTCTCGAAATTCGATGGAATCTGTTGCAGATGGATCTTTTGCTCCACAATGAACTGTAAGATCTGATCTTTCAAACCAACAACGTCTACTCTCTTGATTGAAGACAAAAAATGTATTCCCTTGATGGAGATGGTATGTTTTAAATTCTTGCAAAAATTGGACAACTCTTTTTTGATTTTTTCGACAGTTGCTTGCCTCGATTCCTCTTGTATATTGTCTATGTGAGTTCCAACCAAAAAAACATTTGGGAGAGGTCTCCCTTTGAGTTGGTTCGACAAGACACGCAACCAATATGAGATGTTTACGCTGTATTCCGATGAAGTAGCATTGAAAACGATTAAATATACAGATTTTCTTGTGAGGAAAAACTGGTGGGAATTATAAAAGATATCTTGTCCAGCAAAATCTTTTGAAAAACATTATTTACTATTTTTATTTTATTTTTATCTACTTTATTAAAATCATTTTTTTTATTTATCATTTGTTATTTATTAATTTATTTTTCTTTTTTTTGATCATTTTTATTATTTATTTGTTTCACTTTATTTTACCAAATATTTGAAATTTAAGACTGTTGTCTCCCTCTGTAGGAAGTTTAACATTCCATTCCTTTATGTTGATCCCGTCAGTAGATATATTCTCTTCGTATTTTTCATCCATGAGTTTATGAACAAGAGTAGTTTTTCCAGCACCTTATTAAAAATAAAAAATAAAAGAAATAAAAATAATAAAAAATAAATAAAAAAGAAAAAATAAAAATTAAAAAATAATAAAATGAAATTTTTTTTTTGGTAAATTTTACCAGCTGTTCCAAGAATTATTAGTTTAACAGTACTCAATTTTTGTGTTTCTTCTCTCATATCTCTTAAATAATCGAATATTTCACCCTTATCACAAAACTCCGAAAGGCTGGGATTGGAAGTGATGGAAATTTCCTTTAAATTCTCCAAATTTAAAAGAGAGGCGGGAAAGTCAGTGATGATGTTGTTGTCCAAGTGAATGTACTCTAATTTTTTGAGATATTCTATTGAATATGGTATCGTCTCTATTTTGTTGTCACTCCAATCGAGTTGCTTCAGGTTGGTGAGATTTTTGATAAACTCTGGTATTTCGGAGATAAAATTATCATTGAGTTTGAGTTCTTTGAGTGTCACTATTAATTTTCGATGAATATAAATTTGTTTTTTTTTTGAAGAATAAAAATTTTTATTGATTCAGCCTAAATTATTGATTTTTTTTTAATCATATCGAGATCATTAGAGATGTTCAAAATTTTACAACAGTTTAAATTTTGTTAGCAATTAATTTATATCCGCTAACAAAGTTGTAAATTTTGGACATGTCTACGAGATCATTGATATGATGATGATGTGGGGAATAAAGTATTTTGATTCATTGGTATATTTTTGTTATAATTTTTTTTTTTTGAGAAAATAAATAATAGTTACCCAATGTAAATAATTGATAGGGAAGTTCTGTTAGTTTATTGCTATTCAGATATAATTCTTCCATTTCACTGAACAATGATAGATTTTGGGGCAATATGAAGATTTTGTTGTGATTCAACCATAATCTCTTTAATCCTCTCAATTGTGTTAAATTTTCTGATATTCTTGTCAAATTATTATTTGTTAATATTAATTCGGTCAAATTAACCAATCTATCTATCTTTTTGGGTAGATCAACTATATTACAATTTTTTAGTGTTAAGAATTTCAAGGATATACATCCTTGTATTGAATCAAACTCTTCAAATTCTCCATAAGTAATCATCAAAGTCTCCAATACTTCATTCTCCCCAAAATCAGGAAATACCTTCAATGATGATTCTTCCAGAATTATAGTCTTCAAATTTTTGAGATCTTTCCATTTCAAATTATCCTCTATCGCACCTTTTAAATCAATTCTAAAAACCAAAACAAAAATTTAATTATTAATATCTGGAAAGGTTTGTATATTTGATATATTAAAAAGATGGTAGGATTTTACACCACAAGATTTTGCAATTTGTATATATTTTCTTTAAAATTTATTTTTGGGAGATTTATAATTTGATTTTGTGTAATATTCAATATTTTCTTTGTATCCATTCTTATAAAGGTTGTTTTGATATCACATGTAAGAATGCAATCATTCAATTCGATTATTTTTATTTTTTCTATAACCAAATTATCATCTATTCTTGATCCCTTTTTCTCAAATGAAAGACCACTCTTTGAAATAGAGATGATTTTGTCCAAATTATCCATTTTTATTTTTATTATTATATTTAATATGAACTTTATAAAAAAAATTGAAAGATTAATGAAAAAGAACAACTATATTTCAATCAAAGCTATTTCCTTTTTTCAAATTTACAAATTATACTTGCAATTGGGTCTATTTTTCTTTCAATTTTTTACAACAGAAAAAGAAAATATTTCATAAAGAATTTTGAATGGATTCTATTTGTTCAAATATTTCATAATTGGTCATATTTGATGAGATTGGCTTATTATTTAAAAAATATTAAATTTGAAAAAATATTTCAGTTATACAATAACAATATAATAATATTTTGATTGAGAAACCATAATTTGCATAATTATGCACTGTAAATATTTGTATATCTCCAATATAGATGAATTATTTTTTTTATCATCTTAAAAATATGTGTCTGGAGGTACGGACACATATTCAAAAAGAAAAAAAATTTCCCCTTATGTAAAAAGAAAAGATAGTTTTATACATGTGATCAAAATCTTAACATCTTTTAATAAATTCAAAATCTTTCACAAAAATAAAAAATAACCAAAAAAAAAAAAAATTTTGAGCTTCAGTGGAATTTGAGTCCACACCTCCCTCTTTGAAAATCTTCACAAACGGATGTTCTAATTGAACTATGAAGCTTTATTGGGAATTTGGAACTTTCCTTAGAAAAACATTAATAAGAATCATAGAGAAATAAAAAATTTTCTTTGTAATAACAGATTTAAAGGTGGTATTTTTTTTTTCTTAGCTGAAAAGAAATAATTAAGATTGGGATTTTTTTTCAGAATAATGAATCCAGTTATCATAAAAAAGCATATGCTCAAAGATAAGATAAATTGATCCAAAATAAAATATTGTTTATGTTAACAAAAATCCTGTTGGGAAGCTATGCGATGTGAGATTAAAAAGATCCATCAGATGAACACAAAGAAAAAGAATACAATAATAAAAATGTACCATCCTCTGAAGATCATTGAGATCTTACTTAGAAAACAAAAATTTTTTGGAAGAATTTTAATTAACTATTATTCTTTATCTTCAACCAGATTTTTCATTTTTCAGATAACATTTTTCTTGATTTTTGAGCTATTATCCTTTATATTTTTTCTTTTCTTAATTTGTTTTTCCAAACTTACTAATCTTATAATTATTATAATGTTCTATTCTTTTTGGTTGGAGAAAAATTTTTCAATTTGATCAAAAGTTTCTTTTAATTCTTTTCTTCCCAATTTATTATCTATTGCACTGTTCTTTCTTTTAAAAGAAAAGACATCATTCAATATTTTATTATTTTATTTTTAGTTAAGCATTGAAAATAAAATTTAAATTTTGAAATGTGATATTTTTTATAAAAATTATACACATAAATTTATTGAAAGTTGTGTAGTAGCGAAGATATACGGTCAGTCTAAAAAAGAGAAACTTCTGCTTGCATATACTATCCAAATATACTCCAAATGTGCTGTGGATGATGGATTGATGTTTTAATTTTTGATGGCAAATATACGGTTTGTTGAAATAAATGGCATTTTGCACATAATATTTGTTCAGTTGTTCCTATTGCACTGAATCATTTACTCGATAAAGTTTTAAAAAAAAAATGTTTGAGAGTTGTAATTTTATTTGATTTTTTTTTTTATTTTGGAAAATTACATTCATTTTCAATTCTCTTTTATGATCATTTTCAAGTTGAAATAAAGAATAATTGTTTTGTTTTAATTGTTTTGTAAAAAATATAGAAAAGAATTAAACAACAATGATAAAAGAATTAAACAGATTAAAAATTGAACATATAATAAAATGTTAAGAAAATTTAAAAAGAATAAAAAACAAAGGACTTGTAGTTCAATTGGCAGAACGCTCCCCTAGTAAGGGAGAGGTCATGAGTTCGATTCTCATCAAGTCCTTTATTTTTTTTGAGAATTTTTTATTTTTATTTTTATTTTTATTTCCAAACTCTTATTGTTCCATCAACAGATGAAGATAAAAGACAATGTTCTTTTGGATGATAATCAATTCCTGAAACAACTTTTGAATGTCCTTTTAATTTTGCAACAAGTTTTGATTCAACAAGATCCCAACAATAAATGATCCCATCTTCTGATCCTGAAAACACAACACTGTCATCATTTGCAATATCACATTTAATCTTGTAGTCTTTGCTCAAATGTCCTCTGTATTCATTAAGTAATTCTCCATTCTCTTTATCCAACAATTTAACTGATCCATCTTTTTTACATATAATTTTAAATTATTTGAATTATTTATTTAATTTCTGGAATATTTTTTGAATTTTATTTATTTTATTTATTTTATTCTATATTTTAAAATAATTTTTAGATTTATATTTTACCCAATACACTTGCTAAAATACAATTTTTATCATTTGAAAGAGTGACATGTGTGACAGGTTTGGGCATCAAATCACTTTTCATTTTGCCTGCTCTTATATCATAATTTCTTATTTTTTGATCAACACTTCCAGTCAATATTTCATGATCCCCAACATAAATACATTCTATTGAATCTTTTGCATCTTCAAGTGTTTGAATTGGAACATAATTTCTTGATCTCATATCCCATATTTTGACTGTCCTAAAATATTTTTTTCAAAATTTTTTATTTGTTTATCATTTTTTTAAATTAATTGTTCATTTTTTTTAATTATTTGTTCATTTGTTTAATTATTTGTTCATTTGTTCATTTTATTTTTAATTATTTGTTTATTTGATTATCGTTTTATTTTTCAAAATTTATTTTTTTAGTTTGTTTTTACCTATCATAAGAACCTGTGAAAAGAAGGCTTTGTTGGGAATTGAAAGATATACAAGTTATTCTCGAATTGTGTCCTCTTATTTTCTTTATTTGTTTTCCAGAAATCACGTCCCAAACTATCGCTTGTTTATCTTATTTTTTTTTTTAAAAAAAAAGAATATTTTGATAATAATTGAGGATTATTTGAATTGATTTTCAATTCATTCAAATTTGAGTCAGATTTTCAAAAGTGATTAAATTTGAAAAGTTGTTTATTATTCAAAATTATTAATTCTCGTTTTAAAAAATTTTGATGTGTTTGGTTATCAATCAATTGTATCAATCAAAAATCTTGATGATATTTTTTATTTTTGGTTGTTTATAATTTTTTGTTTGATATATAATTGAAATTCTTTTTCTATTTTTACCTGCCCCACAACTTGCGATTTGAGTATTATCTTTTGAACAACAAATATCCAATACTTCCCAATTATGTCCTTCATATTTATTGACCATCGTTCCTTTATGTGGATTCCAAAGATAAACAATTTTGTCTTCTCCACAACTCAAACAATATTCTCCATTATTATTGAATTTTACACTGAATACTGCTCCTTTATGTCCTTTGAGACAATGAACTTCTCTTGAGATATTTATTGCTGTTTCCATTTTTTTTATTTTAATTTATTTTTAACTGAAAAATTAATAAATAAATTAAAATTTGAAAAAAAAAAAAGAGAAGGGTAACATTTATTTGTCTTATTATAGCATTAATTCTAAATTAAGGGAACTATCTTAATCTTTTATTCAGTTTTATTTTCATTTAGCAAAATTAATGAAAGGAGATTCTAAAAAGAGAAATTTAAAAAACGCTGAAATAAATATAAATCAGGACATAATTCCTCCCAATATAGAATTAAAGAAACATGAAAATAAAAAAACAAAATATGATGGGTATGAATTACAAGGATTTTTATATTGAAATATATATTTTCATTTTCACCAAATTTGTTTTCAGGAAAAAAAGTATAGAAGAATGGTTAGAAGAGAATGGAATCATTGTAAAAAATGTGGCAAGATGTGTAATGGTGGGACTCAAAAAAAAAAAAATTCCAATTAATCTTAAAGGCAAAGTTCTCACTGGAAACTGTCGCAGCTGTCAAAAAGAATTCACTGTAACAGTAGAAGATGTATTATACCAGTCTGATAATGGGGATGAAGAAATTTATGAGCAGCCAGAGGTCAAAAATTTTTTTTACACAAATTAAAAAAAAAATTAAAAATAAAATAAAAAAAAATTAAAATATTTGATTTTAGATTGGTGAAGGTGCCATTTGTCCTCACTGTAATCATTTTTGTTATGTTACCCAGATATGTAAAGGAAAACCAAAATTTGATTCAGGAAAATATCATAATCATTGCACTGATTGTGATGGTAAAAATTTAAAAAAAAAGTTTTATTTATTCTGAAAAAATAATTATTTCAATTTTCTAATTTAGGATATGGAATATGCATTGGGGACTATCGTTATGCACACTGCGATAATTGCGATAAACATTATTATCATTATTCTGAATGCGAATGTTGTAAAAAAGATAGTGATGATGATGATGATGATGATGATGATGAATAATGACAAGATATCAAATTTTTTACTTTGAATAGATATAATTTTAAATTTAAAATTTTATTTTTTTCCGCTTTCAAAAATATTTTGTCTTTTTGATGGGAAAATAAAAAAAAATGAAGAAGGAAATTTTTATTCCTTGTTTTTTCAAAGACCTCAGAATAGAGTTGATAGAATTAGAAGAAGAGGTTAGGTTGAAACAAATTGAATTGGACAAAATCAACAATAATGTATCAAGGAGGGAATGTTGTTTGAGGTAATTGAAAAATATATTTGATTATCAATTTTGAATCAATCGATCAGCAATCTGTTTATCTTGAGGAAATATATAATAAATATAATAATAATTATATTTTTGAAAAATTTCTTATATAACAGTAGGATCTTCTGATAATCATTATTATCTTCAAATATAATCCCAAATCCCAAATCCTTGTGTTGAATATAACCAAAATCTTTTTTCAATAGTTTGATATATTACACCAAAAAATACATGTACGATGATCATTTCATAGAACCAAAAAAGTTAAAATTCAAAACAGAAATGAGCCCATTATTAGAGGTGAATTTATAAGAAAAAGTAAATTTATTTCAAATTTTTTTTTGTTACTTTAAAAGGGAAGCAGATTAAATTATTTCACCAATACTGTCGTATTCTTAGGAGGGAATGACAAATTGACAATAAGAGATGTATATAGACAATCACAAATAATGGGAACAAAAAACAAAAAAGAAATGTTCATGGAGTTCAGGGAGGAGATCTTGTTTTCTAATTTGAAATTGTTGAAAAAAGTATTGGTACTTGCTACCTCAAACACAACAAAAATTAATAAAAATACACTGGTAACTAATTAAATAAAAAAATAATTTTTTTTTTTGATACTAAAAACAAGTAAATTTCTAAAATGAAATTTTCACATTGGATTCTTAAAAAATTAATAATTATCAATCATTGTGAAATATTCGAAAAAATATTTCCAAAAAACAAAAGAACAATATTTAAAAAAATCAAAAATTATTTCACAAAAAATTTTAATTTTGTAAGGAAATCTTAAATGTTTTTCTTTCTATTAGGAACTCATAAACAAATTGGGTCAGGTTGATAATGAAAATGTGTTTGGGGGTCACATCAACCAATTCATTTCAAATCTTACATCTGACGAATTAGTACTGACAACAATCAATAGTATGAAAAACAAAATAAAAAAGAAAAAAATAGAAAAGCTGATACAAAAGCCCGACAAAATATTTAATCCTAAATACTTTCCTTCCAAAGAGGATCTTATTTCTCTTCCCATATCTAAAGACAAGTTTAACGAAAGTAATTTGGAGAAAAGAGGCAGAGGATTTAATTTTTTAGTTTATAACTCTCGCAATAAGCACAAACATTTTCCTCAAATTATTTATGATATGAATAATATAAATTGGATTTTAATATTCATTCCTTTAACAGATTATTGTGTTTATTCTAATTTTGATGGTGATTTTTTTTTACTTTTGTATTTGTTTATTTTTTTTTAATATTTTTTAGAAAAAAGCAATCTCATCAATGGAATAAAAGAAATTGAGTTAGACAAAGAAAATAAATTTACTGTTAAAAACAAATTATTATTCTCTGTTCAACTCTTCTCCAATTTAAATAAACTTAAAAACAATTTCCTCATTGTCTTCACACAAGTTAACAAATTCTACGAAAAACTGAAAAGTCATCCTTTCAAAGATTGCTTTCCTGATTTCATTGAAGACAAAAATGGTCCTGATGATCAGATGATCAACTTTCTCTTTCTTAAATTCAAAAATCAAATGATCGATAAAAAGAAAGTTTCAATGTATGTGGAGAATGATCTTGATCTGAAGAATATCATCGATAAATTTAGTGATGTTGAAAAAGTCAACACTACAAAAAACTCTTTGAATGTTGCTTCTATGATTATCTAAAATCTTGTTTATTAAAAATGTTTTTTTTTTTAAAATTGTATTGAGTTCAAAAATAATAAATCGAAAAACAAAAAGAACGAATGAGGAAGTTTTAAAAATTTAATCTCTTTCTTCAAACATCAAGAAATAATTTTTTAAAAAAAAAATGAAGACTATCCATCTTGATACATCAATATATGACCTTCAAAATGAAATTATGAATTTGGAATTAGAGAATGAAGAGAAAACAAGAGAATTGAACAAAATATTTAACAATGTATCCAGACGGGAATGTTGTTTGAGGTAAAATATTTCCAAATATAACAAAATAAAAATTGAATGGGGATATTAAAATGTCATATTATGATAAATACACTTTTAATAAAAAAATATTTATTTGAACCGAAATAACAAATAATTAATATTAATATTTGTTTTTGGCTCATTTATATTTGGTAAATGATAAAATATAATTCCATTTTTCAATGAATTGTGTTGTGATTTGATTGATAATTTATTATCAATTATAATTGATAAAATTTCATCTTTAAATCAAAAAATAATAGCTTGTTGAACTACATAAAAAGAAACACCAATACTGATGCCTTTATTTCTCCAGAAATGAAAAAGAAAGCAAGAAACGAATTCATGTCTTCAATGGAAGTAATCTTCAAAACTTTTAAATAAATTTTATATTTAATATTCAAATTTTAATAAGGGAGTAGGAAACATTAACATGGATAAGGCAGTAAAAGAAAACTTAATTATGTTGGGAGGAAACAAAACATGCAAGAAAATGTTGTTCAGACAATCCCAACTCTTCGTATTCGGACACAAAAAAGAAAAGATGTTGGAGTACCGCGAAGAGATATGGATTTCGTATTTAAAAGGTATCAAATATTTGCTCAATACTGCAAGTAAAAAAAATATAAGTATCAGCAAATCAACTGAAGTAAATTTTTTCTTTTTATTTTTTAAATTTTCCACATCATATTTCTTCCATAATTAAAATTATGATTTATGAAAAAAATAAAAAGATGACTCACAACAAATTAATAAACATGAGCCAAGAAACCATCTTTGCAGGAGCAATAAATGAAGACATTGAAAATCTAAAACTTGATTCTTCTTTGCAGAAACACTTTGAAGAACTAGAAACTGAAAACAAAAAATACATTATAGACAGAATCCTTGGGAAATGCAGCAAAATATTCAACCCAAAATTTTGTCCTTCAAACAAAGTAAATAAAATAAATTTTTCAAAAATAAAAAACTTTTTAAAAATAAAACTTTTAATTATTAAAAATTTTTATGGAAGGATCTTGCATTGTTGCCTCTACCAAAAAACATAATGAATGAAATGCGATTAAATAACAAAAACAATGTTTTGAAATTTATGTATTTTGAAGCCGAAAAGAGGCCATTCAGAGAAGATTTCAATTTGATGATTCATGACATTTCCAACCTCAACTGGATGGTTATTTTTGTTCCTCTTTCCGATTATTCTGTTCATCGTTATTTTGATGGTAAGAAAAAAAATTATTTAATTTTAAATTTTTTATAATTTTTGGAATTTGTTTTATTTATTTGTTTTAATTTATTTTTTTTGTTTTTTAGAAGAAAAAAGTGATATTTTGAGGGGATTCAGAGAAAAAGACGAAAATGACATTAAAGAAGGAGAAAAACCTAAAAACAAACTCCTCCTTACCTTAGAACTCTTCTCGAGGCTCAAAGACGCACAAAATGACATCTTAGTTGTCTTCACCGACTTAAGCAAGTTTACCAAGGAAATCATGAACAAGCCTTTCAAGTATTACATCCCTGAATTTGATGAGAAAAAGTATAGTAAACACAAAGAAGAGAGTGAAAGTGCTGTAGATTTCATTTTTGACAAGTTTCAGAAAGTTTTTCCTAGTATTAATGAGGGTGGTCAAACTAAGCCTAAGGTCATTCACAAAATGGTTCAGGACGAGGTTTTTTTGAAGGGTTTGATGAGGAAAATTATAGATACTCACAGAATTAATATTATCAATGAATTTTTTTGAGGGTTTTAAAAGAATGTTGTTGTTTGTTAAAAAAGAGAATAATTAATTAAATAATTTTTAAAAATTATTGTTTACTCAATAAAAATATCCTCAATTCTTTCAAAGATAATCCGAGTAGATATGCAATTCGATTCCTTCTCTTTTTACGAAGGAAAATTATAAAAAAAAAAAAAAAAAAATGAGGACAATTATACATCTTGATACTTCAGAATTTGACCTTCAAAATGAAATTATGAATTTGGAATTAGAGATTGAAGAGAAGACAAAAGAATTGAACAAAATATTTAACAATGTATCAAGGCGGGAATGTTGTTTGAGGTAAAATATATTTCTATAAATAGAATACCTCACTGAAATATGAAGGGTACAATTAATATTTATTGAATCATGGATTATAGCATGCATAATTATAAATATAATTAGATTTGATTGCAGCAAGCATATAAAATGAAAATATTAATATTTTATAATAATTGATAGAAATCTCTTTTTTTTGATTTTCAAATCCCTATCAAAGAAGGATAAATTTACTTCTGTTTACTTAATTTTATCCAAAAAAAAAAAGTTTGTTGAGTTATATAAAGAGGAATGCCAATGAGGACGCATTTGTTTGTAGTGATTTCAAAAAAAACAAAAGAGAATTCACAACATCGGTAATTCCAAACTATTCATTTTATGTTTGTTAAAAACTAAAAAAAAGAAAAGAAAAGTTTGAACAGTATTTCAGACGAAAAGAAAAAAAGCAAAACAGAGTTATTAATGTCAATAGAAGTAAGTTTTAAAAGTTAAAAATTTAATAAAATTAATTTTTAATTTTTAATTTTTAATTTTTAATTTTTAATTTTTAATTTTTAATTTTTAATTTTTAATTTTATTTAGGGAGTAGGAAACATTAATACATTTTCAATGACAGAAAACATAATTATGTTGGGAGGAAACAAAACATGCAAGAAAGTGTTGTTCAGACAATCCCAACTCTTCGTGTTCGGAAACAAAAAAGAAAAGATGTTGGAGTACCGCGAACAAATATGGATATCGTACTTAAATTCTATCAAATATTTGTTCAGTACAGTCAAACATAGAATAACAAAGTCCACCGAAGTAATTATAGTATTTTTTTTTTTGAATTAATTTTTATTTATTTTTAATAATTTCTAATTATGAATAGAATAAAATTTTTGTTTTAAATTTCTTTTTATTTTTGAAAAAAAAAAAAAAAAAAATAGATGACTCACAATAAATTAATAAACATGAGCCAAGAAACCATCTTTGCAGGAGAATTAAACAAAGAAATAGAGAATCTAAAATTTGATTCTTCTTTTCGGAAACTTTATGAGGAACTCAAAAATGAAAAGAAAAAATATTTAATTGACAGAATCCTTGAGAAATGCAGCAAAATATTCAACCCAAAATTTTGTCCCACTAAAAAAGTAAATAAAATAAATGTTTTAAAAATAAAAAACTTTTTAAAAATAAAACTTTTAATTATTAAAAATTTTTATGGAAGGATCTTGCATTGTTGCCTCTACCAAAAAACATAATGAATGAAATGCGATTAAATAACAAAAACAATGTTTTGAAATTTATGTATTTTGAAGCCGAAAAGAGGCCATTCAGAGAAGATTTCAATTTGATGATTCATGACATTTCCAACCTCAACTGGATGGTTATTTTTGTTCCTCTTTCCGATTATTCTGTTCATCGTTATTTTGATGGTAAGAAAAAAAATTATTTAATTTTAAATTTTTTATAATTTTTGGAATTTGTTTTAATTTATTTTATTTGTTTTAATTTATTTTTTTTGTTTTTTAGAAGAAAAAAGTGATATTTTGAGAGGATTCAGAGAAAAAGACGAAAGTGACATTAAAGAAGGAGAAAAACCTAAAAACAAACTCCTTCTTACATTTAAACTTTTTGCTAGGCTCAACAATTTGAAAAATGACATCTTAGTTGTCTTCACCGACTTAAGCAAATTTACCAAGGAAATCATGAACAAGCCTTTTAAGTATTACATCCCTGAATTTGATGAGAAAAAGTATAGTAAACACAAAGAAGAGAGTGAAAACGTTATGGATTTCATTTTTGATAAATTTAAAAAATATTTTTCTAAATCAAAATCAAAGATAATTCAGAAGATGGTCCAGGACGAAGTACATTTAAAAGATTTGATGAGAAAAATTGTTCAAGTCCACGAAAAAGCCATAATTCATGATTTTTTCAAAATTAATTAACTAATTTTTGAATTTTTTTGTCGAATAAATAAAGAGTTTTGTATTTAATCTTTAAAAAGATTTATTATTTCCCACATTTACATTTCTCTATATAGTGTTTATTGCAATATTGGCAGTGTCTCATTCTGTGATCGTCCAAACATTTCCCATAGTTCTTACAGTCAAAACAATGATTATGGTTTTTACCATCATCAAATTTGGGTTTTCCTCTACCTTTTAAAAAAAATATTAAAAAATGAAAAAATAAAAAATAAAAATAAAAATAAAATTTGTTAGAAAAAATACATAATTTTGTGACATAATTTTTAGATGAACAATGTGGACAGATAGCTTTAGCACCCTACAAATTCAACATAAAATTTTTAAGAATTTTAAAATTTTTATTTTTTTACATTAGATAACATTTCAGAATATCCATTGTCAGACTGATACAAAATGTCTCCTAATCTCACTGAAAAAAATTTTTTGCAAAAGCTGCAGTTGTCACTTATTTTGTGTTCCAAATCTTTCTCCAAATAATTTTTTTTGAAGGATTCAAGGATACATTTCGATACTTTTTTGTAATCTATATTATTTTTCTCCAATAATTCTTTGGTTGAAAGATTTGCTTGTTTTTTTTTTTAATCAAAATACATTTTAATTTTGAATTTTATTAAAAATTCAATTTTTAATTTCTTTACTTTCAAAATTACCTTTTTTTTTCTTTTGGGAATGATTTATCTTCATATTCTCAGGATCATTCGGATTTTGAATTCTATGTATCATTTGATATTTCCCTCTAACAAAATTTTAAAAAAGAAATTTAAAAAGATTCTCACTTTGCTTTCTTTGAATTTATTTTTTTTTTACCCATTTGTTTTCAGATTTTTCTCTCTACATATTTCTCTTAATTTTTCAAGTGTATATTTTAAATAATGCTCTTTATCAATTGGATCAACTTTTTCTTCAACAGATTTGATCTCTTCATTGGGAGGAAAATGAATATCTGTGTTATTATTATTATTAGCTGAATTTTGATTATCTATTATAATTATATATTTCAAATCATCTTTATTTTCATTTGAAACATCTAATGGTTCTTCCTTAAATTTTCTCTTTTTCTCTTCCATTAAATAAAAAATAATAACGATTTTTTTTTTTTTTTTATTTTTATTTTTATTATATCTTTTTATTTTCAAAAAAAAAAAAAAAAAGGGTTGTCAAAAGATGGTACAATTATCGTCACTACTTCCGCTCGATCTATCGCAATTATCACAACCAAAACCAGTCAAACCTTGGAAATAATGTTTGTTGCAACTTAGACAATGGGCTTCACGATAATCACCTATGCACTTTCCATAACCTTCAAATAAAAAATTTAAAAAATAAAATTAAAATAAATAGAATGTAAATAAAAAATAAGAATTAAAAAATATAAAATTAAAAATTTTTGATTCAAAATTTTTAAAGAAAAAATAATTAATATTAAAATTCTAAATTTTTTTTGCCTTTGCATTCCCCACAGTGGTTGTGAAATTTCCCCGAATCAAACTGTGGCTTTCCTTCACAAATCCTTGTTACATAGCATCGACAATCACAGTGAGGACAAACTGCACCTCCTCCCTTTGTTTTTATTGTTAAGATGTGTTACAAAAAAGTTTTTATTTTTTATTTTTTATTTATTTTTTAATTAAATTTTAATTTATTTTTTTTTATTATTTCGTTTTTTGTATTGTTTATTTTTTACACCAGAATCATCTTCATAGTCATTACCACCATAATCAGACTGATACAAGACATCCTTGACAGTGACAGTAAACACCTCTTCACAACTTTCACACTTTCCAGTGATCACTTCTGCCTCAAGATCCATCGGAATTTTCTTTTTTTGAAGTCCCGCCAACACACATTTCCCCACATTCTTAACTTTAATCCCTTTTTCCTCTAACCATTTTACTGCTCTTCCTTTTCTTTCAGTGCCTTCTTTAAATAGATAAATACGAAAAAAAAAAATTATTTATTATTTAAAAGTTTTTTAATTTATTTTTTTTAATCACTATGTTTATTAAAGTTTTATTCCACTTTTAAATTTAATATTTTTTTTTTGTAGTTTTTATACGTTTATTTTTATTATTTCTACAAAATAAATAACTACTTTTTTTTTTATTGTTTATTGTTTATTTTCAAATTTTTTTTTTTGATTTCTAATTTCAGTCAAAAAAAAAATTGTTTGATATAAATAGTTACCTTTCTTTGTGTCTTTGGTTTTTTTTGGTTTTCCTTCACTGTTCCCTTTCTTTTCTTTCTTTTTGATGTTGGAAGGATCCTCAGGATTCAACAATCGAGATATCAATTGTGATTTATTCCTTTTAATATATTTATGAGTGATATTTAATAAAGAATTTATTTAATAAAAAGAAATAATTTAATAATAATATAAATTCTCTTAAAATAAATTCAATACTTTTACCCACCAAATTTTAGGTTCTTTGATTTGCATAATTCCTTTAATTCTTTGATTTTGAGCTTATTATAATCCAATATGTTCATTTCTGGTTTTTCTATATTTTCCTGTATTTTATTCTCTTCAATAATAATTGGAGGATTGTTGTTATCATTCTTCAATTTCTTAGATTCTTCATCTATTTCAAATACCACTTCTTTTAACTTTCTCTTTTTAGAATCTCCTTTCATTAATTTTGCTTGGTTAAAACAAAAGATTAAGATAGTTCCCTTAATTTAGAATTAATGCTATAATAAGACAAATAAATGTTACCCTTCTCTTTTTTTT
>JAMYWO010000013.1:124064-134474 GCA_024220525.1 Cochliopodium minus | reverse complement strand
ATTTTTTAATTTAATTTAAATTTTTATTTTTTATTTTTTCTGTTTGAAACCATTGTTTTTTATTTTTAAATTAGAATATTTCAATTTAAATATATTTCATTTCTATTTAAATATATTTCATTTTTATTTTTTTGTATTAAATAATTATTTTTACTTTTTAATTTTTTATTTTTTTTTAAAAAAGATGCTGTTTCTGTTTTGTTGCCTTATTATGGTGATTTGAAAGACTCCCAACTCTTTTTCGATTTTTCCATCCAAAACAATTCATGTGGAACTATTTTGTTATTATTAGAAAATGGATTTCTAGTAAAAAAAAATTTTTTATTTTATTTTTTAAAATTTTTTTATTTTTTACAACATTATTTATATTTCATTATTTTTTATTTTTTTATTTTTTTATTTTTATTTTTTTAATGTTATTTTATTTTTTTATTGTTAGATTGATAAAGAAACATTGGTGAAGTACAGAGATAACGATGGAAACAGTTTGTTGCATAAATTCGTAGAGATGAGATCTTATGAGGGAGTTGTATTAGCAGTGAAGAACGGGATGGAGGTAAATGTTGAAAACAAAATGGTAGATTCCTTTCTTGGTAATAAAAAATAAAAAATAAAAAAAGAAAAGAGAAAATAAAAATAAAAAAATGAAAATAAAAAATAAAAAATAAAAAATATTAAAATAAAAATACAATAAAAATAAAAAATAAAAAATAAAATCAAATAAAAAATATTAAAATAAAAAATAATTTTATTTTTTGAATAGATGGAGGTCTTCCTGTACATTTGGCTTGCAAATATAATAACTTCAAAATTTTAGAGTTTTTGGTTGAGAACGGAGCAGATATTAAGTCTACGAAAAGCAATAATAACAACACTCCTTTACATTTCGCTTGTGAGTATGATAATGAAGAGGCTGTTTCTTTTCTTCTCAAAAAGGGGGTTGATAAGAATGCTTTGAATGAGTATGATGAGACTCCTTTGAATTTAGCACAAAGTAGAAACAACAAAAATATAATTCAAATGTTGAGAGAAGAAAACTGAAACAATTTTCTTAAAATTAAATTATTTTATTATTTTATTTCAAACGAAAAGTTTTTTCTTGTTCCAATTTTAATTATTTTTCTTGTAAAATTAATTAATTTTTTTAATTTCCGATTATTTTTTATTTTTTTTTATTTTTTTAAAATTCCTCAACATTAAATTAATTTTACAAAAATTTTTTTTTTTTTTTGAAAAGGTTCAATTAGTTAGCCATGGCTCACAATTCTCACTGAAAGTGATAAAGTATCCCTTATTCAAAGACAACAATATCTCAAAGAAACCCTGGCTATCCAAATCGTTTGATTCCTTGGTGAGAAGAGGGAAGTAGTGGATGTACTTCAAAGATGTGAAAACAACAGGGAAATTTTCAACAGAAAACATATTGATACGTATTCCACCCAAAGCCAAAATCTTTTAAAAAAATAAAAAAATAAAATTAATAAAAAATAAAAATAAATAAAAATAAAAATAAAAAATTATGTTTTTTTTTACTTTCAAAGAATAAAAGTTTCTCCACATACTAAGCTCCAAATTGTCAGCAGAAGGACAGTTATAAAAAATCAAAGTGTCCAAACTCTCGCACTCGAAATGATTGAAAGTCTTGAACAAATCGCAGTCAGAAACAGTCAAATGCTTCAAAGTGGGCAAGCGAATGCTCAAAGAATGAGTGTTGACGAGTTTTCTGAGCTTCAAAACACGCAAAGATCGGAAAATCTCTTTGACAAACAACAAAGTGACAGTGTCAATGTTGACGTTGTCCAAAACGAGCTCGGTGAGCTTGGAATTGTTGTAAAAGTTGTTCTGGATCCATTTCTGCTTGATTTGAAAGTTGTTGAGGCTAAGGTTGACGAGGGAGTCCATTTTGAGGGGATATTTGAAGATGGCGAGCTCCTCTTCTTCTTTGTTCGCGTTTTTGTTTTCTTCTTCTGTGTTATTGTTATTGTTGTTGTTGTTTTCGTTGTTGTCGTTTTCTTCTTCGGTGGACAGTTCTTTGGGAGGGAGGAGACATGAAAAGGATGCTGTGGATACACATGGGTAATTAACTATTGTTCATAAAAAAAAAAAATGTTAAGTTTCTATTGTTATTTTTTGATTTTTTTATTTTTATATTTAATTAATATCTTTTCTTAATTTCATGGACATAACAAATTTTTTTTGTTATTTTTTTTATCTTTTTAATCCAAAACTTTTAATTTTTTAATTTTAAGATAATTTTTTAATTTTTTAATTTTAATATAATTTATTTATTATTTTTTTTATTTTTGTTATTTTTTTTATCTTTTTTTGTTTTTTTTGTTTTTTATTTTTTACATGTAAACTTTTTTGAAATTTTTTCTCTCCAAACATTCTTTCCTAAAATCAAGGAGACTCTCTTCAAATTTTTTGTGTTGCCACAGAAAACCATGGAGTCCAACTGATCCAGCTCCAAAGTGTTCGATTTACAACAAAATTCCGCCAAATTTGGACAATTTAACTTTTAAAAATAAAAAAATAAAAAAAATAAAAATAAAAAAATAAAAATATATTATAAAAATAAAAAATAAAAAATGAAAAAATAAAAAAATAAAAAATAAAAAATAAAATCAAAAATAAAAAAATAAAAAAATAAAAAAATAAAAAATAAAAAATAAAAAATAAAAAATAAAAAATAAAAAATGATAAAAATGATATAAAGGTGGTTAATAAAAAAATAAAAATAAATAGATTGTTTGTACTTTTATGTTGGATAAAGTATTCTCATTGAGGAGATTGTTTTGGAAGACATTGACGAAAATGTTCTCACTTGAGTCGGTCATTTGGTAGAGATTGTTATTGCTGGTAGTCTTCATGTGCTCTTTGTCTTTCTCACTACAATAAATTTCATTTTTAGATTTTTTTATTTTATATATTTTTAATTTTATATTTTTATTTTTTTATTTTTTATTTTTTTAATTTACATTTTTATTGTTTTAGACAACTATTGAAGAATTGATAGATAAGACCCAAGTATTAAAAATGGGNTTTTATTTTTTATTTTTTATTTTTTATTTTTTATTTTTTATTTTTTATTTTTATTTTTTATTTTTTATTTTTTTTTAAAGATGGGGATGTACGCATTAGCGGGTTTTGCGGGAGTTTGTACAATTTACTCATTGCTTCTTCCTCCACTCATCCGTCTCACCAACATCCATGTTTGCTATTTCTTCTCCCAATTACTCGCAACAGCTTGTTACGTAAAATAATTTATAAAATAATAAATTTGAAAAACTAAAAAATAAATAACAAAATTTAAACAAAAATAAAATATAAATAAAATCTCAAAATAAAGATAAATAAAAATATAGAAAATCTCAAATAAAATTAAGATTTAAAAATAAAATAAAACCTCAAATAAAAATAAAGATTTAAAAAAAATACAAATTACAAATTATATAAATTTAAATTAATAAAAAATAAAGGTACAAAATAAAACAAGAAATCAAATAAATAAAAAAAATAAATTTAATGAAAAATAAAAATAAAAAAATTTTTAAAAAAATTTGATTATGAAATTAATTTTTTTTTTGTTTAGGTGATGTTCCTTTTCTTTGACACACCAGTGATGGCTTTTGTTCTCACAAGTTTGGTCGGAATAAATTACACCACTTTCAACAGTATTCCCTTTGCTTTGGTCACTTCTGCGGCTGACCCCAGTGATGCTGGATTATTTATGGGTGTATTAAACAGTGGTTCTGGTAAACACATTACTATTGTTTATTTTTTACTTTGATTTTTTATTTTTTATTTTTTTATTTTTTATTTTTTATTAGTTGTTGCTCAAACTGTAACTAATATTATTGCTGGTCAAATAGTAGCAGCCAAACATCAAAATGTACAATGGGGAATTGCTGTAAAAATATTTTTTATTTTTATTTTATTTAAATTATATTTATTTTTATTTTTTATTTTTTTATTTTTTTATTTTTTTATTTATTTTTTGAATAGTTTGGATCCGTATTTTCTGTTTTGGCCATGATCATGGTATTTTTTCTTCCTAGTCAAGGTACCACCATGAGAACAGATCTCAGCGAGACAAGTCCTCTCATGAATGAAAAAATACAAACAGAAGATACGAATGATTATAACAACAATCCTCATTATTATTAAAAAATAAATTTAAATAATAAATAATAAAAAAAAGAAAAAAAAAAAAAATTTAAAACATTTTTGGAAAGAATTTTTAATTACAATAAAAAAACTTTTTCTTTTTAAAAATTTATCAATATTCTTCTTCATCTTCAAAACCTTCCTCCAACTCTTCCATCTTAGATTCGATGTACTCCTCAAAAGAAATGTCCAACTCTTTAATGAACTGGTTCTCCAACAAAAAGAATTTTTCTGCAACAGAAGAGATCAAGTTTTGATCATGAGAAACCATAATGATCGTTCCATTGAAGTCCTTTAAAGAGTTTATGATGGAGATTTGGGCTTCAAGGTCCAAATGGTTAGATATTTCGTCAAGAATAAGAACGTTTGGTTCGGAAAGAGTAATTGTAGCAAAAACAACCTAATTATTTATAATTATTTTTATTTTTATTTTATTTATTTTTTTATTATTATTTTTATTTTTTTATTTTTTTTTTACCCTACTTTTTTCTCCACCTGAAAAATTTTTCATTTTTTGTAAAGGCATATACTCGACAATTCCAAACTTTGCCAAATGTGATCTCAAAATCTTTTAAAAATTTAAAAAAGAAAAAAATTAAAATAAAAAAATTAATTTCCAAAAATAAAAATAAAAATAAAATAAAAAAATTAAAAAAGATTTCTTACATCTTCTTTTTCAATGGGAAAGATTTTGACGAGATGTTCGAGGGGAGTCAAGTTAAGGTCTAATTGTTGGACGTGATGCTGGGTGAAGTGAGAAACTTTGATGTTACGGTGGTGATTAATGGAACCTTGGGTAGGATCTATGCTTCTGTTCAACAGATCCAAAAAGGTTGTTTTCTTTGAAATAAAAGAATTTAAAAAATAAATAAAAATAAAAATAAAAATAATAAAAGTAAAAAATTAAGAAATCAAAAATCAAAAAAGCAAAAAAAATTATAAATTGTAAATTAAAAAATTAAAAATATAAAAAAAGAATGATATTAAAAATTTAAATTAAAAATAAAATTAAAAATAAAAATTATAAAATAAAAACATTAAGGTAAAAATTAAAAAATAAAAATTAAAAAATTATAAAAACATAAAGGTGTAAATTAATAATTTAAAAATTAAAAAATTAAAAAATTAATAAATTAATAAATTAAAAAATTAAAAAAATTAAAAAATTTAAAAATTAAAAATTAAAAATTAAAAAATAAATATAATAAATAACAAAATTTAATTTTTTACACCAGTCCCATTGTTTCCAATGATGGCAATTTTTTCACCGAAATTGACAGATAAATTGACATTTTTAAACAAATAATCATTATTCTCTCCACTGTGAGAGAAATAAACACCGTTTACTTGAAGAGCGGTTCCTTCCAATTCTTCTGAACATTTGTGAAGTTTGAACACTTTGAACTTTTCCTTTTTTTCTTCTACCAAAAGATCTCTTGCTCCGTCGTAAGATTCGTGGTATCTCTTTCTGCAATAAAAAAAAAAATTTTAAAAAATAATAATTAAAAATAATAATAAAAAAAAAATTAAAAATTTGAATTATTTATAATTAATAAATAATAAATAATAAATAATAAAAAAATATGAAGAAAAATAAAATTAAAAATAAGAAATTTGAAATTGATATTTGAAATAAAAAAATGAAAAGTAGAAATAAAAAAATAAAAAATAAGAAATTTGAAATTTGAGATAAATAAAAAAATAAAATAAAAATAAAAATAAAAATCATAATAAATAAAATTTATATTGATAAAAATAAAAATAAAAATAAAATTAATAAAGTTATAATTAAAATTTTAATTATTTTAAAAAAATTAATAAAAAATATAAATTTGAAGTAATAAAAAAAAATTAAAAAAAAAATTAAACTAATAATAAATGAAAAATTGAATAAAAATAAATAAAATTTTAAATTTTTAAAAAATTTGGGGATTTACCCATTCTCAGGACGGATGTAGATGGCACGATCAATTTTGGATTGGAGCTGTTTAATACCTTTCACACTGGCTTTGATGTCTTTTTTCTTCTTTGACTTCTTCGCTTTGATGAGGTTCATGTTGACCACTTTCTCCATTTTCTCTTTGGACTGAGTGATTTTACGTTGTTGCTTGACGTATCTTTCTTTCCTATGCTTTTCTCTGTCTTTTAAAAAAAAAAAATGTTAAATAAAATTTCATTTTTTAAAAAAAAAATGATTGAAAAAAAAATTAATTAAAATCGAAAATTTTAGAAATTAATAAGTAATGATTCAAAAAAAAAATTAAATTAAAATTGATAAAAAAGTATGAATAAAGAATAATAAAAAATTTTAAAATTTTAATGTTAATGATTTATAAAATTAAAAATGTGGTGATATTTAAATCAAATAGTAAACTAAAATGAATTACAAAAAAAAAAAAAATTTAAAAATCAAAGTAATAAAAAAAAATTTAAAAAAAATTTTAAATAAATTTATAAAAATAAATTCTTGTTAAATAAATAAAAAAGAAATGAAATAATATCAAAAATTAAAAATAATTAAAAATATTTTAAAATAAATTCTCGTTACCTTCTTTTATCATTTCGTATTCGGAGAAATTTCCAGGAAAATACTCGAGAGTTTTCTTTCTAAGCTCAATCACGTCAGTGCAGATGGAGTCTAGAAAGACAGTGTCATGAGACACCACAAGGATGGTTCCCTTGAAATGGTTCCTCAAGTAATGTGACAAAAACAACTTGTTCTCTATGTCCAAATGATTTGTTGGTTCCTTTTTACAGAAAATTTATTTAATTGAACTAATTTATTTTTTTTGAATTTTTATTTCATTTCATTTCATTTATTTTATTTTTTAATTTTTATTAATTTCAATTTTTCAATTTTTATTTATTTATTTTATTTTGAATAATATTTTATTTTTTTATTTTTTATTTTTATTTTTTGAATTTTTATTTCATTAATTTTATTTTTATTCTTCATAATTTTTTATTTATTTATTTTATTTTGAATAATTTTTTTATTTTTTATTTTTTATTTTTTATTTTTTATTTTTTGAATAGTTTATTCTTTTTGATAAATTTATTTTATTTTTTATTTATTTTTTATTTACATCTAAGCAGAGAACATCTGCGTTTTGGAAGAGAGCCATGGCTAATGCGAGCTTTTGCCTGTACCCTCCACTGAGACTCTGGGTTTCTAGAGAGTGCATCTCCTCATCAAATCCAAACCCTTTCAACAAATGCTTCGCCCTCACCTCCATCTTTCTCAAATCTTTCATTTCGAGCTTTTAAATAAAAATAATAAAATAATAAATTCTAATCAAACAAAAATAGAAAAATAAAAATTGTAAATCATTATGAAAATGATTAAATATTTAATTTTAATTTTAAAAAATCTTTTGAAAATAAATAAATAAATAAAAATTGTGAAATAAATTCATTATGAAATGATGATTAAATATTTAATTTTAATTTTAAAAAATCTTTTGAAAATTAATAAATAAATAAAAATTGTGAATTAAAAATAAAAGTAGAAAAATAGATAGAAAATAAATTAAAATTTTACTTTGAGATTAATTTCGGTAAAGTTCAATTCAGCATTTTTGACTGTGATGATGTTGTTTTCCAAATCGCTTTGGACCTTCTTCTCTTTCTTCTTCAACACCTCTATTTCGGGGTCGGACTCCAACATCGACTGCAACACGGTTTGTTCGTTCCCTTCCCTCTCTTGTTCGCAGAAAGAAGTGGTGATGTGTGATGGGAAGCCCTGTATCTGCTTCTTGTACAATTTTCTTAGCAGTGAGGTTTTTCCACTACCATTTTTGCCTACCAATCCGTAGATATGTTTTGGCAATAGCAACAATTTTGCACTTTCTGTTTATTTAATATATTTGAGGGGTAATTTGAGAATCAATAATTTTTATAATATGAAATTTCGATAATTTTTTGAATCAATCTTATTGATGGATGAGTATATTGATAGATGAGGGATAATATTTGTAAATTTATATTTATATCATCATTTTTCTTTAAATAAATTTAATATTAAAAATTAATATTATAATTCAAACAACAAAGAACATAAAATGTTTAAGAAGGATATTATAGAATTTTATAATTGAAGGGTGTTTATATTTTTCAATTTTGGTTTATTTGCGTACCAATTAAAACTTTGTTATCAAATTGTAAGAATATCCCATCCAAATTGAGGGTTCTATTCTTTCCTAAGGCTACTCTGGCATAGGAATTTTGATTAGAGGTCACCTCTAATACTTCCTCTTCCTCAGAGTTTATTTCTGGTTCTATTTGTTCGAAGGATTCCTTCATTGTAACAGGAAATTTAGGTACTGAGTTTTGGTTTTTTGTTCAGGCTCTGCTTTTTTTTTTTAATTTTATAAAAAATGCTAAAGAAATTTTGTTTTTAAATTTTTTTTAATTTTAAATTGTTTTAGTTGAAAATTGATTAAGAGAATTTTTCTTTTTATATTCTCAAGAATTTGTCAATTATATTCTTTATTTTTCAACCTATTCCACTTTCAACATTGAAATTCTAAAAGTATTTTTTAACAATCTTTTTAACCATTTCAAAAATGTTTGTGTTTCAATCTTGATTATTCTTCACAATCTATAAACAGTAATTAAATATCGATATTTTATCTCCCTTTTCATCTTTCAAATACTTTATCTTACCATCTTTGTTCATTCTCTGTTTCATTCATTCATAAAAAAAAATTGAGAAGAATATAAATAGAGATGGAAGAGATTGAAAAATTGATAGAGAAGAATGATATTCAAAATTCTATTAGCTACATCGAAAATAAAGATATAGGAGAAAGCATATTGACAGATCTTCTACATCAAGTGATAGATTCCGAGAAATCAGTAGAAATAGCAGAGAGATTGTTGAAGAAAGGAGCAGCGATAAATGAGGAAAGAGCAGAGGTAAGATATACCAAAACTGGAAGAAAAATGGTTTCTAAGAATAAGGCATCAGCGATCAATAAGACCATCAAGAACAATAGAAAGGAGAATACGCTATATCTGGAGACGATATTGAAACATACAAAGAAATATATTCCAAGTAAAGATGAGATATCATCATTATTGATATTCGCATCATGCCATTCATTAATAGAAAGTGCAAAGGTAAAATTATTTTTTTTTTATTTTTATATTTTTATTCAGCTAAAAAAAATTAATTTAATTTCATAATTTTCATTTCTTTAGATATTGATACAATATGGAGCAGATATCAATTTTCAAGACAAACAACTCAACACTCCTCTCCTTTGTGCTTGCTCCAAAAACGACGTGGCTTTCGTGACCTTTCTTCTCGAATCCCACAAGCCCGACATTCACCTCACAAACCAACACAACAACAATGTATTACATAAATTAGTATCAAAGCCACATAAACAAGGTATAATATAATTTATTTTTTGAAAAATTCTAATTTTATTTAAATTTTGATTTTGTTTTATTTTATTTTTTTAATTTATTTTAATTTTATTTTTTTTAAAATTTAATAGATAATTCAAAGTTGATAAGACATTTCATGGAACACAAAGTAGATGTCTTTTCCGAGAACAAACAATTCGAAAATGTGATCAACAGGGCTTCCATCAGAGGAAGAGCTGATGCAGTAGACCTCATCTTCAGCATTTTAGAAGAAAATAAAATGTAAAAAAAATTTAAATTTTATTATTTTCATTTATTAATATTTTATTAAATTTTTTGTTCGTGTTGTTATATTTTTAATTAAAATCAAGCCAATTTGTAAATAATGAATTATTTTTTTATTTTTTTATTTTTATATTTTATCTTTTTTTTACATTTTATTATTTAATTAAATTATTATTAAATTTTTTATTTTTATTTTTTATTAAATTATTTTATTAAATTATTTTATTTTTATTTTTTATTTTTTTTATTTTATTTTTAAATTTTTAAATTAAATTTTATTTTTTTCTTTTTTGGTTTTTTATTTTTAAATTTTTATTTTATTTTTAAATTTATTAACTTCAATCTTTCTATCTTTTTTCAGGGATTTCAAAGAAAAATTAGAGAAGAGTTTCAATCAGGATGGCCACACTTCTCTTCATGCTGCCATTTATTTTGGACACTTTGATGTAGTGAAGGTTCATTTGAAATATTTCAGTCCTGATCTCCAAGACCAAAAAGGAAACACTTGTGTAAAAATAAAAAATAAAAAATAAAAAATAAAAAATAAAAAATAAAAAATAAAAAATAAAAAATAAAAAATAAAAA
>JAMYWO010000013.1:14061-66072 GCA_024220525.1 Cochliopodium minus | reverse complement strand
TTTAACACGATAAAAAAAATCATTCATCTCTATATTGGAGATATAACTTCTAATATACAAATGATATTACATACAGTATTGGTGATTCGCATAATTATTTTTCCTTATTAGTTAACTAATAAAAAATTTAATTTTTTATCTTTTAAATAAGATTTTTATTTATTTTTTGAATTGATTGGAAAGGATTATTATTTTAATTTTTTTATAATTCAAATTTGTTGAAATCTAGAAATAATAATTCCTATCAATTAAAATAAAAAATAATTATTATAAAGTTGGTTTCAAATACCCTTAGTTGTCATTATTTATCATAAATCAATAACAGAATCAAATTATCTATAGGAAATTTAAATAATTATTTAAAATAATTTTTCTTTTTTGTCTAATTTAAAATTCGAATTTGTGTTGAAATGTGAATTCAAAATATATTTAACAATTTGAAAAAAAAAAAAAAAAACATAAATTTTCAGATCTAATAAACTCTAAGAATGAATAAAATTAGAGCATTACAAAAAAGAGTTAATTATTTCAATGAAATGAACAAATTGGTTCCAAGCAAGTGGAAAAATTCTTTTCTTTGTGAATGGTTCACAGAAGTATTAGAATATCCTCAATATGTAGAAGCATTGAAGAAGAAGAGAGTGAATGGAGAAAAATTCATGTTGATAATTCAAGATAAACAAAAATTAAAGAAATTGGGGATAACAAAACTGGGTCACATCAAAAATATAAAGAAATATTTTTTACCATTGGGAGATGCGGAAATTAAAGAAGAGAACAGCAGCAATAATAAAGAAAATGAAGAATCTGTAAAATTAAACACAAGAACAAGCAAATCTCCAAACAGAAGAGTAATTGATTCAGAAGAAAATTTGGAATTGCCTCAGATTAAACAGATAGGTGATAAAGTGTTTGAATGGGAATACGATGATGTATTGGTATGGCTCAGGAGTTTGAAGATGGAATGTTATTTTCCTTATTTCAAGGAGAATTCGATAAGGGGAGATATCTTGTTGGATTTGAATGAGAAACTTCTCAAAGAATTGGGGATTGCTTCCATGGGACAAATTAAAAGAATTCTTAAATCAATCCAAAAATTATATCCCAGCTATTTCAATGATCAAACCATCTCCTCATCTATTAATTCTCCTTCTCAACATAAAAAAAAAGTTGTTCAGTATATCAGCCAATGGGATGTCAAACAAGTGAATGAATGGATGGATCAAATTGGATTGAGCATTTATCGTCATAATATCGAACAACAAAAGATAGATGGATCAGTATTGATGAAGATGAACTCGAATGATCTCATAGAAATAGGAATAAATGTTGTTGGACATAGAAAAAAAATATTAACTGAAATTGATAAACTAATCAATTAATGATTAAGAATAAGAGGAAAACTTTATATTATTGTAAAAACGTATTTTAAAATAAAAGAGAGATTTTTTTGATCAACTCAATGAAACATCTATTTTTTAAATCTTTCTTCGAGTTTATGAATTCCAATAAAAATGTAAAAATAAGAGGATTTTATGATTTCCAAGCATACTGAGTAGTTCAATTCCAATAAAAAAATTAAATAATCAGCCGTTGAAGTGAAAAAAATACAATTAAAAAAAAAAAAAAAGAAAAAAATAAAGAAAAAATCATAAAGATCATTTTATAAGTTGCAGATAATGGATAAACAAGTGGCGTTACAAGAAAGATTAGAGGTTTTCAATGAGATGAACAAGACATCACCAAGTGAATGGAAAAATAGTTTCCTTTGTGAAGTTTTTACTGAGGTATTCGAGTATACACAGTATGTGGCTTCATTGAAGAAGATGAAGGTGAGTGGCGAAAAGTTAATTATGAATTTAAATTCCAAGGAAAAAATGAAGAAATTGGGAATCACAAAATTGGGGCATATAAAAACAATAATGAAACTAATAAAGAAGGATGAGATTGGAAGAGAAGATTCAATAAGATTGATCGAGCAAAAGGAAGATAATAAAAATAAATTATTTTCGCTTAAAAATAAAAAAAATAGTAATAATAAAAATGTTAAGAACAACTTGAAAAAAGATTCTCGTTTCAGAAACGTTGGTGATAAGGTATTTCAATGGTCTTACATCGAAATAAATGAATGGCTCAGAAGTATAGAGATGGAAGAATATCAGGTGTTGTTCAGGAAACATGCCATCAGAGGAGATATCTTGCTGGATTTGGATGAAACACATCTCAAGGATATGGGGATACCTTTCGGAAATATAAAAAGGATATTGAGATCAATAAGCAAAATAAATCCAAAAGAGGAAGATTCTAAAGTAATTTCCTCTGCATCATCCAAGACAAAAAAAGATTCCAGTGCATCCAATGATAAAAAACATGTTCTTCAATGGGATGTCATTGATGTTCTTGAATGGATGCGTAAAATAGGATTTGGGTTGTATTGCGATAACATCTACTCTCAAAAGATCGATGGTTTGGTTTTGATGAAGATAAATTCCACTGATTTGATAGAGATTGGAATAAACCCACTTGGACACAGGAAAAAAATTCTTGCAGAAATAGAAAAGTTAAAAAAACCAGATGTTCAGAGGAGAAAAAAATATTCAATATGAAAAAAAAAAAATTTAGTTTTTGCATTTGTAATTAAACACTTTTTTGTATAATTGTATAATTTAACATTATATGAAATTTTTTTTATAAACTTTTATTGAGTAAACAGTAAGAATCGCATCGAAATTAAAACAAAAAATAAAATATTTTTCTTTCTAATTAAGATATGTTATTCTCGGGCATAATGNAAAAATAAAAATAAAAATAAAAATAAAAATAAAAATAAAAATAAAAATAAAAATAAAAATAAAAATAAAAATAAAACTAAAAAAATAACTAATAAATTATTTTAATTAAAAATTAAAAAAAATTATTTTACCAAAACCACGAGCAGAATTAACAGCCAAATTTAAATTGGCTTCTCTGTCAAAATCATCAGAAATGGATCTTTCAATGACACGCTCGTCCAAAATAGTCTTCTTGATGGAAACCAACAAATCACACAAAATAACACCATCTTTGCCCAACTGATACATCTTCTCGGAACTTAGCGGAACATTTTTGGACCAATGAGAATTGTTTTTTAAGAGGGAATTTACTTGTGAGAGGATGATTGTTTCTTCCGCTGATGAAAACTTATCTTCCGCGTATGTTTCTTTTTCTGTGGAGGTGAGATCGATGGAGAGGTTCACTGTGTTGTTTGGGTTGCTTGTATTGTTCGTTGTGGATTTGGTTGTGGAAACTATTTTTGGAGATGGTGTCTATATTTAAAAAAAAAAAGGATAAATGAGTAATTATTTTATTTATATCTGTTTTTGAAATAGTATTTGTCAAAAGTTAGATTTTCAAATTTGAAATTTTATATTTTTTTTTTTTGAAGGATAAAAAGATCAGAGTTATCAAATTTCTTTGTTGATATATAAATTAATTTTTATGAATATGGAATGGATAGATTCCTTATTAGCAAGAGAATGACAAACCTCTCAAATGATAGATTATAAAGATATATATAAGGCAAATAATAATGTTTGAAAAAAAATGAAAGAAAAAAAAGGTTTACAGGAATGGTGGTCGAAGATCTTGTTCTCAACGTAGATGAATCAACACTAGGCTGAGATCTTGGCTTGGTAGGAGTGGTGGATTCCGACTTGGGAGGATCCTCCTTCTTAAGCATGGAAGCATGAGAAGCAGTCTTGGAAATGGAAGGGGTCTCCTTCTTTATCGTCTCCTTCTTCGTTGTACTTGATTCTTTCTTTGTGGGAGTTTCTTTTTTTGTGGTGGATACTTTTGTTTCTTTGGAATCAGTATCGGTGATCTTCTTCACATCTGATTTTTTCAGGGTTTGTGATTTTGTTTCGCTGTTTCTTGGACTGTTTGATTTTCTTGGGCTGCTTGGTTTTGAATTCGATTTTTTGGAAGTGGTTGAGGTTGGTCCTTTATCGGTTCCCTTATCTGTTTCTTGTTTGATTTCAGTGGTGGATGTACGATCTACCTTTTTGACCACCTTCTTTACTACTTTCTTCACAATCACCTTTTTTGTTCCTTCTTGACTCGATTCTGGTTCTGTTTTATCATTTGCAGTGATGGTTTTCTTATCATCTTGATTGCTTATTGTTTTGCTTGTGATATCTGTTTTTTTCAAAGTTGTTTTTTTTGTTTCAGGTTCTTTTTTTACAGTGGTGGTTTTATTATCATTTGTGGTAGTTTTTCCATTGCCAATTTTATCTTTGGTGTTGGAATTTCCCTCTTTTAACAATTTATTTTCCTCTTTCAATATAAGGATTTCTTTCTTTAATGATTCGACAAGATTCAATAAGAAATTTTCAATGTGTTCTATTTTTCCTTCATTTGACACTGATTCAGATTTAATATATACTATATTTTCCATAATTTTATAAATTACAGATTTTTTTTTTTTTTATATTTTTTTAAATTGGATGAAACTTAAAAATATTGATTCGAGGTAATATTTTGACAAATTAACTTGAATCATAAATGAAAAGCATTCGAATTTTTTTGAAAACAAAAATTTTTTATTACTTTCAAAATAATAAAATAAATAAAAAAATTGGATTTTTTTTGAATATAGATATCACAAATGTTCAAAGTAACAAAGATGAAGACGGTAAATGGATTATAAGTTTTTTTAAAACTGAAAGAATAATAATTTTGATATAAATATATGCACCAGAAAATTAATATTAAAGGGAGCTTGAATCTATTTGCAAATCTCAAAGTAAAATAAAATCTTTATAAAACATAATAAGATTAAATAATCTAATATATAACATTACAGTTTACAAACATCAAATTATCAAAAAAAAATTACTCCACGAGCTATGAAATTATAGATCATGAGTATGATGCTATTGTTATTGGTGCTGGTGGTGCTGGATTAAGAGCGGCTGTAGGATTAAGTGAAGCAGGTCTCAAATCTGCATGTATCACTAAATTATTCCCAACAAGATCACATACAGTAGCAGCTCAAGGAGGTAAAATAATATTATAGATAGATTGTGATTCATATAAAAGAATTATAAATATATTTTGGGATATTTTTATATTGCTTATTGAAAGTAATGATCACATATAAATCCATTTATTGAAACAAAAAATAGGTATAAATGCTGCATTAGGTAATATGTCAGAAGATGATTGGAGATGGCATGCATATGATACTGTAAAAGGAAGTGATTGGTTAGGAGATCAAGATAGTATTCAATATATGTGCAGAGAAGGTAAAAAGAAAATAGAATATTGCTTCTTTTGAAGAATAAACATCCTTAAAACAACTAAAAATTCTCTTTTTTTTTTTAGCACCATCCACTATTATCGAATTGGAAAAATATGGTCTTCCATTTTCAAGAACACCTGAAGGAAAAATCTATCAAAGAGCTTTTGGTGGTCAATCTTTGAAATTCGGAAAGGGAGGACAAGCACAAAGATGCGCAGCAGCAGCAGATAGAACTGGGCATGCATTGTTGCACACATTATATGGACAAGCAGGTAAATTAAAATTTTTTCTTGAATATCAATAGATAAATAAAGATAATGTGATACATTAATTGATTTTATCAATCACATTTTTCTTTTAATATTCATATAACAAAAATAATGTTTCAAATAAAGCATATAATTCAAACATTTAAATATTCTTCTATAATCCATATTAATACTCACTCCCTCTTTTTTTTTGAATCAATAGTCAGACACAATTGCCAATTTTTTGTTGAATATTTTGCTCTCGATCTTTTGATGGAAGATGGAGTCTGCAGAGGAGTGATTGCAATGAATATGGAAGATGGAACCTTCCACAGATTCAAGGCTCATCAAACCGTCTTGGCTACTGGAGGATATGGTAGAGCTTTCTTCTCATGTACTTCTGCGCACACCTGTACTGGTGATGGTACTGCTATGGTGGCCAGAGCTGGTCTTGCTAATCAAGATCTCGAATTCGTTCAATTCCATCCTACTGGTATTTATGGTGCTGGATGTTTGATTACTGAAGGATCAAGAGGAGAAGGTATGAAAATGTTATTTTGAATATTTATTTCGGCGAAAGAAATCTTTTATAATCCAGTTATTAATTATCTATTCTATTCCTTTTATTATTCTTTGGATTTTATATTTTTTTTATTATCCTCAAATCATCCTCAATCAATTTCATTTATAATTTTCTTTTTCAAAATTTTGATACTTACCTTTCTCTTTTCGCTTCTATCAGGTGGTTACTTGCTCAACAGTGAAGGAGAAAGATTCATGGAAAGATATGCTCCAACTGCGAAGGATCTTGCAAGTAGAGATGTCGTCTCCAGATCCATGACCGTCGAAATCAGAGAAGGGAGAGTAAAAATAATAAAATAAATTTTTTTTAATTTTATTTTTACTTTTTCATTTTATTTTTTTAAATTTTTTATTTTTAACAAAGGGAGTTGGTCCTAAAAAAGATCACATTCTTTTGCAGTTGTCTCACTTGAGCCCTGAAGTTTTGGCAGAAAGACTCCCAGGTATCTCCGAAACTGCCATGATCTTCGCAGGTGTTGATGTAACTAAAGAACCAATCCCTGTCTTGCCAACCGTCCATTACAATATGGTAAATAAAAAGAAATTTTAAATATTAAAAAATAAATAATTTTTAAAAAATTTTTATATTGAAATATTTATTTTAAATTAATTTTTAATTTTTAATTTTATTTTTTTTAAAATTGTTTTTTTTATTTTTTATTAATTATTTTTTTTTTCATAGGGAGGTATTCCTACAAATCATTTTGGAGAAGTAATCAACCCAATACCAGGAAACCAAGACAACATCGTTCCTGGTCTCTTTGCAGCAGGAGAATCTGGTTGCGCATCCGTCCACGGAGCCAACAGATTGGGAGCTAATTCTCTCCTCGACATTGTCGTCTTCGGAAGGGCTTGTGCTCTCCGTATTGCTCAACTCACCACTCCTGACACTTCCCACAAACCACTCAAAGAGTCTACTGGAAGAAAATCAATTGAAAATATTGATAAATTGAGACACTCTAAAGGTAAAATTTTTAAATTAATTTTGTTTAATTTTTAATATTTTTAATTCATTTTTATTTTTTAATTTATTCATTTTTTCATATTTAATGAATTTTTAATATTAACTAATTTTTTAATTGCTTTTTTATTGTATTTTTTTTTAAATTTTTTTCAAGGAACTCTCTGGACCTCCACTTTGAGAGACAAGATGCAAAGAGTGATGCAAACCGACGCAGCAGTCTTCAGAACCGGAACCACCCTTCAAGAAGGTTGCAAGAAGATGGAGGACATCTACCAAGGAGTGCACGACCTCAAGCTCACCGACACCTCCCTCGTCTGGAACACCGATCTCCTCGAGACCCTCGAGTTGCAAAACCTTTTGCTCAATGCCCAAATGACCATCGTTGGTGCTGAAGCTCGTAAGGAGAGTCGTGGTGCTCATGCTAGAGAGGATTTCCCTGATAGAAACGATGACGAATGGATGAAGCACACCATCTCTTACATTGATGAGAACTCTGGCAAGGTCACTTTGCAGTACAGAGATGTTCATAGCTACACCCTTGACAACGAGATGGATGTCGTTCCTCCTGTCAAGAGAGTTTATTAAAAAACTAAAAACTTTAAAAAAAAAAAAACCAAAGAAAAAAAAAAGATGTATTATCTCCTTCCCCTCTTACCTTATATCTTTCTCAATTAAACAAAAAAAAATTTTATCTATTTTCAAAAAAATAAAAAATTTTCAAAAAAAAAAAGATATTTAATCACATCCTTTACAATTTCGATTATTTTACAATTTCGATTATTTCTTTATTTTTTTGAATATTGAGATGATTTTGAAATATTCCTAAACAATTTCAAAATTAAAAAAAAAAAAATCGTTCAAACAAAAAATATCACAAGTGAGTTTTCTTTTGTGGAAGAATAGATTTTTGTTATTTGAAGAATGATTGAAGAGAATATTGCCTATGACAATCTTATTAGATTGGCTCTGGAGAATTCAAGAGTATTTGAAGATAAATCAACTGTTCAAAGATATGAGTTGTTATATTGGAGTAATTTGTTTTTTGAAGATTTCATGGAGAAAAGTAAGACAGGAGATGATGATTTATTGTTTTTTGTCAAAGAGAAAGAGGAGAATCCGTAATATATTCAAAAATATATTTATTAAAAATAAAAGATAAATAGTAATGATTGGTTGAACGAATTATAAGGACCATTATTGAATATTACTAATTTAATTTGAAACATAATTTTTGAATATAATCAATGATTTTTCTTCATAATAACAGCTATTATCATTTATGATCAAAATTTAACCAATTAAAATTTATTTATCATCAATTTATAATCAAAGTTTAAAAAAAAAAATTTTTCAAACAAGAAATTTAAGATTGAATTTTTTAAAAAATAACTTAATTTCTAAAAAAAAATAGAAAAAAGGGAAAAGGACCAGTAGAAAATTATTTTGTGAGAAGAAAAGATTCAAAGAACATTCCTATTCGCAAAGACAAAAACATAGACTGGGAAAGAACATACTATCTCAACGTCGTAATCAATCGTCTCACCTACAGTTTGTTAGTCACTATAAGAAGGAGAAACGAAAATGTAAAAAAAAAAAAAAATAAAGAAAATATTTAAAATTATTTAAAATTTAAAAATCAATTCAAAAAAAATAAAATCATTTAAAAAAAAAAATAAACTAATGAAAAATAAATAAAATGTAAAAAAAATTAACTAATAAAATAATAATTAATAAAAATAAACTAATAAAATAATTATTTCAGGAAGATAACAAAAAACACAAAATTGTTCATAAAGTCACCAAAAAAGTTTATAGTTCACCAGCTGAAGTGAGAATGGACGAAAAGAAAACAGGTTAACAAAAAAATAAAAAATAAAAAAAAATTAAAAAAAAAATTTAAAAAAAATAATAAATTCATTAAATAAATTAATTAAATTAAAATCAAAAAAATAATTTTAAATTTTTTTTTGGAAGAACCAAACCAGTATGCTTATCCCAAAATTTATTTTTCTATTCATGATTTCGGAGAGACGTTCAAGGACATCATCGTTTCTTCTCATGACGAATTGGTTGGTGTGGAGTTGGTTGCCAAAGGAACTATCTTCACCAAAAAATGTAAAAAACATATTTTCAGAGGTGCCTTAAGTTATGATTCGATCAAAGATGGTTCAAAAATTTTTTTAAAAATTTTCTTTTTTTTTTTTTTGCTAATAATTTATTTTAACATTTCCATCAATCATTTTTTTTCCTTCATTATTTTTTTTTTTTTATTAATTCAAGTTTTATTAATATTTGATTGTTTCAATTTGAAATTAAAATTTTAACATTGATATATTTTATTTATCATTATTTTATTTTCTTTAATTTTCAAGTTTTTTCAAGTTTTTTTATTGTTTTAATTTCAAATTAAAACTTGACATTATTACATTAGGATTTAAAATTTTATTTTTGTCACATTTTTTTATTTTCTTCAATAAATTTAAATTTTTTGTTGGCTTGAATTTATTTCTGATTTTCTTTTTATTTTTGTGCGATTAGGTTATTTCATAAAAAAGAAAACATCGTTCTGGTCCAAAACAGAGGAAGAACAGGAGAAATTTCTGGCACTCAGAGGACCGAACGGAAAAGGAGAAGCGCAAATGGCCGTCAACACGTACCAGAACCAAATCCAAAAACAAGAAGAGGAAAACAAGCTTCCTGAACCCACCCCTAGTATTTTTACAAAGACGGGAAACACCATCAAAAATGCTTTTTCTTTTTTCAATAAGACCAAAGAACAGGAGGAAGAAGTTTCTTCCAACAAAAATCTCATTTTCAATTGTTTTTTGACTTACGTTAATATTGAATGGGATTCCATCATCAAGGATTTGATTTTTGATAGCAAATAAAAACTTTTCACATTTTCTTTCTCACCATTAGGGGAAATTTTTTTTTCTTTAATATGTGTCTGGACCTCCGGACACATATTTTTAACACGATAAAAAAAATCATTCATCTCTATATTGGAGATATATCTTCTAATATANAAAATAAAAAATAAAAAATAAAAAATAAAAAATAAAAAATAAAAAATGAAAAATAAAAAATAAAAAATAAAAATAAATTATCAATTAACAATTATAAAAATTAAAATAAAAATTAACAATTAAAAAAATGAAATTTTATTTTTCTTAGAAATTTACACAACTATCATAAAACTTTCTGTTCCACCTAACAATGATGAAGTGGTTGACTTTTGGAAATATTGTGGTGAAGAAGTAAAACAAAATTAATTTATTTTTTAAATTTAATTATTTTTATTTATTATTTCTATTTTTAATATTTAATTTTTAATTTTTAATTTATTTTTTCATTTTTTATTTTATCAATTTTTTATTTTATTCTCTTTAAATTAATTTTCTTTTTATTACATTTATTTAAATTTTTTTAAAAAATTTATTTTAATCAAGTATTTATTTTTTTATTTATTCTTTCATTTTTTACAAAATAATTATTTTACAAAATAATTTATCATTTTTTCCACGATTTTTTTTTAAAATTTATTTTTTAAAAAAAAAAAACAGATAACATTTAATTGGGAAGAATGGAAAAAGAAGATGATATCATATTTGGGATTACCTAAAAACGGGCAAACAGAAAAAACACTGGGAAACATGAAAGCGTACTGTGCAATAAAAGACGAAATAAACATTTCTCAGTTCGGAGAATTTTTGCACATGTTTGGACCTTTCAATCAGAAACTCTCTTTTTTAAATGAATTCACTGAAATTATCAATGAGCCTTGGTTTCATGGTGATATTTCTAGCAGTACTGCTTGTAAATAAACATTTTTACAAAAAAAATTCAAATAATAAAATATTAAATATAAAAAAATAAAAATCAAAAAATCAAACAAAAAAAATGGGAAAAAAAATTTAAAATAAAAAATATGAAAAAAAAAATAAAAAATATAAAAAAAATTAAAAAAAAATGATAAAAAAAAATGAAAATAAAGAAAAAAAGTTAAAAAAAAAATGAAAATAAAATGTTAAATTAAAAAAAAAAATGGAAATAAAATAAATCAAATAAAAAATTGAATAAAATTAAAAATCTAAATTAAAAAAAGTGTAACATTAAAAATATAAATCTGGAATAAAGAAAAAATAAAAAAAAAATAAAAAAAAAAATCAAAAAAAATCAAAAAAAAATTTCAATGAATTGTTGACAAAAAAAAAATCTTTCCATTAGTTTCGCTCCTTTCAGGAAAACAAAACGGGACATTTCTTGTGAGAAAAAGCTCAGAAATAGGATGTTTCGCATTTTCTTATATGAAAAACAAAGAAATTAAACATTTGCGTGTAAAAAGAGTTTCAGAGAAAATTTTTGATGTGGGAAGTAACAATGTGGAGGCCCCTTCTCTTCTTTCCTTTGTTGACTTGGTGAAATACAAGTATGGCTTGGAGTTCCCTTGTGTTGGTTCCAAATTTTCTCCTCTCCTTGAAAAATACACCATTGTTGATAATTACATTAAATAAATTTTATTTGAATTAAAATTGAATTGAATTTTATTTTTACAAAAAGAGAAAGAAAATTTTTTTAAACAAGTTGTGCAAATGATTCTATCAAAATCTAATTTCAAAGAATTTTTAAAAGAAGTTATTTTTTTTTTCATAAAAAGCTCTTAACCTTTTCATGAAAAATAAATTATTACAAAAAAGATTTTTCTCACCTATCAACCAATAGTACTCCTTTCTAAAACAAATATTCTAGTTAGGAAGTATTTTTTTTACACCCAAATTGGGAAACTAGAAGTTGTAACATAGACTACGCAAACCCTTTTTGTACTCTCTAAACCCAAAAATGATTATTTTTATTGAAAATAATATTTAAAAAGTGTTTAAAAAAGGGATTAAAATATTTTTTCTCTTTTCTTTTTTTAAAATTAAAATTCTTTAGTCAAAAAAAAATAATTTCTTGAGTCAAAAAAAAATGTTGTCTCACCCATCAACCACTGGGTCCCGATCATCTAGGTACAAATTTTCAACTATTCACAATAAAAAGTAGATAATCTGACCCAGATCAGTAGACAATAGTTTTCTTTTTAAAAATAGGCTACGCAACTCCAAAATCTTTACCCTCTGTTTAAATCTTTTTTATGGGAATGTAAAAATTTAATTTACCTAAAAAAGGGATTATAAAAAAATGAAAATATGAAAAAAATTAAAAAAATTAAAAAAAATAAAAATGTGAAAATAAATAAAATTAAAAATTCTTTTATTAAAAACCCCATTCTTTTTTCATAAATTTGGAAAATTTTGGAACAAGAGGGAAGACAAATGATAGTACATTCTAACATTGCCTCCCAAAAGACCAGACACGCTGAAAACAGAAGAGATCCTGCCTTTGGTAGAGTTGTGAATGTGAAGAGCCTTCTTTTCAGGTGATTCTCCTTTAAAAATAAAATAAAAAAATAAAAAAATAAAAAATAAAATAAAATAAAAAAATAAAAAAATAAAAATAAAAATAAAAAAATAAAAAAATAAAAAAATAAAAAATAAAAAAAAAATATAAAATAAAATAAAAATAAAAAATACCTAAAGATTCTGTTGAAGTGTTGAACAACACAGACAACAAATGAACGAAAAAGTCCAAGTTTTTGAGATCTTGAATGACAGAAATTTCTTTTCCCATCCCTGTTTTGTCCAGCTGATAATTGAACCACCTTTTAAAAAAAATAAAAAATAAAAAATAAAAAATAAAATAAAATAAAAAAATAAAAAATAAAAAATAAAAAATAAAAAATAAAAAAAATACAGTTATAATAAAAATAAAATAAAAAATAAAAAATAAAAAATAAAAATTAAAAAATAAAAATAAATAATTATTAAAAATATTTTTTACCCAACCAAAACATTTTCTCCACTCCAATTATCTCTTATGTCTTCCACTGATTCGCCTGATCTGACTGAGAGTGTTTTCCTTACACCAACATTTTCAATGAGGTTCTTTAAAAAAAAAATTTAAAATTAATACAAAAAATTTTTAAAATAAAAAAATAAAAAAATATTTTAAAAAAAAAAATAAATAAATAAAAAAAAAATTTAAAAATTTAAAATTTTTTTTTACGAGATTAAGACCCACTTTGATAGATTCCCACAAAAATTGTAAGATGACTTCTCTGCCTCCTGTTTTAAGGGTTTTAGGAGTACAAGTGTTGTGAAAACGAGCACCTAAAAAAATAAAATATTTAAAAAAATAAAAAATCAAATATAAAAATAAAAATAAAAATAAAAATAAAAATAAAAATAAAAATAAAAATAAAAATAAAAATAAAAATAAAAANAGTATTATTAGTAGAAGAAGGTGTTATGGAAGGAATCAAAGTAGAAGGAAAAATAGTAGCAGGAACATTTGTATTTGGGGGGACAGAGGAGGTAGAACTAGAGGTCGTCGAGGTGGTAATAGAGGTAGTAATAGAGGTAGTAGAGGTGGGTGTAAAAGTAGTTGAAGGGGTTATGGAAGGGGAAGAAGAAGAAGGGGAAGGGGAAGAAGAAGAAGTTAAAGTTGGTATTGGGGAGATAGAAGGAGAGGGTGTATTGTATGAAGAGGGTTTGTTTGTATTTGCTGAGCCAGAAGGAGTATTTGTGATTGAGTTTAAGAGATTTGTATTTGTTGGTATATTTGTTTTTAGAACACTTGGAGAGAGGGTATCTGTGAATGAAGGAAAATTTGAAGACTGAATAGTATTTGAATCAGATTGGGAAGTGGGATTGATAGTTGAAGAAATTTGATTTGTGAATGATTGAGTTATGGCTGAATCTGTTGGTTTTGCTGTATTTGATTCCGTTGAGACTGTATTTAAATCATTTGTTTGAGATGGATTTGTTGTTCCAGAAATAATAGTTGGGTTATTTGAAGGAATATTTGGAGTATTAGAGGAAAGATCAGTTCTTAGGATTATTGTCGGAAGAAATGTAATTCTTTGGGGTGGTGTATCTTGTGATAATACAATTGAAATTGAAATAATACTGATCAAATATAACAATTTCAACTTTGCCATTTTTTTTTTTAATTATTTTTTAAAATTGACACATTAGTCAAATAAAAAAAAAAGAATATATTTGTTCAAATCAGAGAAGTTCTTGAGTAATTTCAAAACTGAATCAATTCACTTTATAATATATATTTTTTTAATAATCAAAGAGAATAAAAGAAAAAGATGTATAATTTTATAATAATTGGTGTTTATTTGTTTTGGTTCATTCTTTATCACAAATAAAAAGAAATAATAATAATATTTAACGATATCTGAGCATGCTCTTTGTATTGTTTCTCTTCCAAGTAGAATAGGTGGATGGTCTATTCTTATGGAATTTAACTCCCTTTCCGTGAAGTCCACGAGCTCTCTTACCGCTGGAAGTAAGACCTCTCATTTCACGATGTTTGTGTACAGGATTTACAATCCAATTGATTCTTGGATCTTTTCTGATTGCGGTATGTTGAGGATCAACAAGAATAATTTCAAAATATTTATAAGTTGAATCTTCATTAATCCAATAACTATTAAGGACTCTCAAATTTCCACAACGACGTCCAACTCTTGTTTCTGCAAGTGTTTGATGATTTCTTTTTGGTTTAAATCCAGTGATACCTTGATTTTTTGGTTTTCCGTGAGCAATACCATTATGAAGTTTTCTCTTTCTTCCTCCTCTTCTTATTCTTACTCTAAAAATAACATATCCTTGTTTTGCTTTATATCCTAATCTTCTTGCTTTATCTGGGCGAGTTGGTTGGTTTACACGAACCAAAGTTGCTATTGTTTTTTGATAATATTGTTTTAATAATGTGTATATAATTTAAATTAAAAAATTATCGTGTTGTTTTTATAAAGAGGAAATAGAAGATTATTTTGCGTATAATATAGAATTTTTTTTGAAGTATAAATTATATATTATTTATATCGTATTTGAGAAGTATATTTATTTAATTTTATTGTTTTGGAAAATAATATTACGCAATTGACGGTATTCCCAACATCTTATTCTGTTCAAAAAACGTAAACCATCAGATTGTTTGTGATGATACAATTGTGTAATGTACTTGTAAGCCATCCAGGATATACACCGATTTAATTTTTTTTTTTATTTAAAATATCTTTATTTTAATTATTTAAAAAAATTTTAAAATATAAAAAAATATAACCATATTCAAAAGTAAGAACAGTAAAAAATAATAATAAAAAAAAAAATTGAATTATATTTTGATTTTGGGAAAAGAGAAGATAGAATCAGAATAAAGAGAATTTATTGAAAATGGTTATTAATCTTAATATATTATTATCAAAATTATAAAACAAAAACATTTTTCATTTACAAAGATATCAGATAGATCACTTGGATTTTGTATGTTATTGTTGAGCGCTTCTATTTATTTTTATTATACTCTTTGGGTGATTGTTACTGTAAAATATTTCAATTCAAAAAAACTACAACATAAAATGATAATGTTTTTTTTACAAAGCCATTTGTTGATAAAAATCATTTTGTTCAAGAATTTTTTCCAGATAGAGAATATGCAATTAAAATTCCAATCATATTTGGAATTGTTGCTTTGGCAGTTGTATTAATTTTGGTTTCTTGGGTAATGATTAAAGCGAAATTGAAGAAGATGAAAAAAGATTAAAGAAAAGTATAAACTTGAATGTATCAAAGAAAAATAAAATATTTAATAAAAAAAACAAAAAAACTTTATTACAATCAAGAAAAGAATGGATTTGGTTATCAAGGATAATGAAAGAATTATTCAATAATATATCCAGCAATTAGAAAAGATTTTTGAATTTGTTTGAAATTAGAAAGAGAAGATAGAATCAGAGATCCTCTTTTGGAATCAAAAACAATATCATCAGTTAATTTGAGAGAAGAAAGGATGTTTGAAATTTTTTGATTGCAAAATTTGCAATCACACAAAAAACCAAGAATCCTTTTAGAAATTTTATTTTCTCTTAATGATTTTGAATCTCTTTTGATAGGAATTGATCTTGAAGGAGGAGAAATAGATTCTGTAGTGTCTTTCAATTGAGATTCATTGATCTCTAAATTTATCAATGTGTTTTTAGTTTTATTATTCCCTGGTGTTGTTGTATTATTTTCATTGAAGGTCAGCTTCCTATTTTCTTCTGAATTTCTTTTATTAATTTCATTTTTATTTATTTGATTGTTTTTGTTATTATTGATTGTTTTGTTTGTTTTGTCAAGGTCGGAAAGGTCGGATACTTTTTCATTACCTTTGTTGTTATAAAGATTAAAGTTTAGAATTGCTTTTTGATTTTCAGGAAGAGAAGAAGAAGGGAGATCATTGGAGTGGAAAGAAGTGAAAGGAGTTTGTTGAGAAGAAGAAGTAGATTGAGAAGGTTGAGAAGAATGAGAAGGTTGAGAAGGTTGAGAAGATTGAGAAGATTGAGAAGGGGAGTTGTCATTGAAAAAAGAGGTGTTTTCGTTGAAATGGTAAACAAGAGAAGGATGTTTTGTATTCTCATTAAAATGATAAGCGAGAGGGGGATGAGAGGAAGAATCGTTGTAATGTGCGAAAGTATCATCATTCGACAATGAAAGAGGGGTACTACTTCCACTTGTGGAAGTGAGGGTGGGATTAGAAGAAGGATCATCAGATAAAGAAAGAGAATGAAAGTTTTGTGTGGAAAAAGGATCCTTTGAAAGAAAAGAAGAATCTTCATTTTGATGTGTTGTCGTTGAGATGGGAGGGTTGGATTGTTTGGATGGAGAAGAGGATGTGAGGAGAGAAATGGGGGTCAGATTTTCGAGATCATTCATTTCTTTATTTTGTTCTTGAAGTTGATTTGTTGAGGGATGAGGGTTTGATTGAAGATGGGAAAGAGTGGGTGAGGTATTTTTGGTGGATTCACCAATAAAATTGGGTAATGGCAAAGAATTCAAATCAGATTGTTTTGGAGAGGTTGAGGATTGGTTATCATTATTCCTATCTATTGAAATATTGATTTTATCGTTTGTATTATTTTTTCCATCATTTGTATTATTGTTTGTATTTTTGTGATTATCAAAATCTTTTGGATTTGTTGGCTTTTTTGGACTTTTGTCATTTGCTTTTTGGATTTGTTTTTTTGGAGGATTTCTTTTTAAATGAGGAGATATTATCTTTTCAATACATTCTATCCATTTCACCAATTCTTCTTCATTATCTGATTGGAAAATATGAGTTTTCTTTGATTGATCTTGTATTTCAAAAGTAAATTGAAGTTTCTCTGATCTTTTAATTGAAGATGAAAGTCCCAATTCAATATTTCCTTTTTAATTTTTAATATTTATACTCATACTTTGAAATGATCAGTTTTTATTACCCACCGGCTCTTTATCCATTTTAGTTTTATAAAAATAGATAAATTGTCCATAAAGAACACACCAATGTTTTCTCCCTTTAATCATAAAACAGAAAATATAAAGGATTTCAACAAAAATTTAATTTTTTTTACAATTCACAATGATCATTCCTTTTTTATTGAGAAATCCAGAATTGATTGGTGAAATAATAGAATATGCGGCTGGTCCTTTATCATTTCCCCCAATTAAATTTTTGAATGACATTTTTTTTTTGTTATTTGAATTTATTTAAAGTTACTATTAAACAGATCCATGTAAGTTTGTAAAAAAAAAAAGAAACATGAGAGTCAAGTTTTTGAATAAATTTGGATTTAATTGAGATTGAATTGAATTGAATTATTTGTTTTTGTTTTTGTTTTTCTTTTTGGGGTTGGATGATTTCTTTTTGTTGTTGGTGACAACAGAAGGGAAAGAAACAGTGACATCACCCAAAATAGCACTTGTGACTTGACCTTCATTGAGATGCTTGATCAAATCACGTTCACGATCAGTGGCAGTGTCCAATTTAAGAAAGTAGTTGGTGGCATTCTTTCTGGCAGTACCTCTAGTCGTTTTACCAGGTGTTAATTTCACTTTATACTTGAAATTTTGCAAAGCATGGTAAGGAGCACACATGGGAATGGCAAAAAGTAAAACATCTTCTTTTTTGGGCATACCTGTGAGTTTATCTATTTGTTCGCTTTGAGATTTGATGACATCAGAGACAATGTTTATTTTTTCTTGTTCAGAAATGAGAGCCAATTCTTTTTTTTCTTTTTCTCTTCTCTCTCTTCTTTCAAAGTTTGGAACTTCTTTCTTTTTACCTCCCTCTACACCCCCTTCTTCTTCTCCTCCTTCTTCTTGAATGTCTTCTTTTCCTTCATCACCTTCTCCTTCTTCTACACCTCTTTCTCCCTCCCCAACATCCTCTTCCCCTGAAAGAAAAAAAATAATAAATTTTATAAAAAACATAAAGAAAATGCAATTTCAAATAAAATGAAAAATAAAATGAAAAATAAAAAAGAATTTTTTAAAGACAAACAAGGAATTTTGAAAATAAAAAAAAAGAAAATAGATTTTTTTTTTTGAAGAAAAAAAAAACCTTCAACTCCCTCTTCATTTCCTTCTTCTCCCTCTCCTACATTTTCTTCTCCCTCTTCTACAACATCCCCGTTTTCTTCTTCTTCTTCTTCATCGTCATTAGGAAGGGGAAGATTTTCATCCACTTTGATACCCAAAACTTTTTTAGCGAGAAGTTGATCTTGGTAATCTTCTTCGTCCAATCTGTTTTGGTTTCCTTTTTTCTTTTTGCTTCTTCTAGGAACTTTATCTTCAGTGGTTTTTTTGTCTTTTGGTTGATTTTTGATTTTTTCAAGAAGAGGATCATACTGAGGATTTTTTTGGGTGTTTTTAAGTTGTTTTCTTTGTGCTCTGCTCAATTTTTTTTTGGCGGCTTTATGTTTCCCCCCCTTTTCTTCTCCTTCTCCTTCGCCTCCTTCTCCTTCTCCTTCTTCATTGTTTTCATCATCTCCTCCCAATGTGAGGGTGTAAGAACTCATCAGTTTATGATCCAACTGACTTGATTTGTTTACTTCTTCCTCTTCTTCTTTTTCTTCTTCCTCTTCTTCTTCTTTTTTATCCTCCTTTTTTTTTTAAAAGAAAATTTTTTTTTTAAAAAAAAAAATTATTTAGTTTTTGTAATAAGAAAAACAAAAAAAAGTTAAATTATTTAAAGTTAATTGAAAAATAATTTAAATAATTAATTTAAATAAAATGAAACGAAATTAAAATGAATAAAATTTAAATTAAAATAAAATAAAATAAAATAGAATTAAAATAAAATAAAATTATAAATAGAATTAAAAAAGTAAAGTTACGTCATCTTGTTGAAGATTTTCTTCCTTTTCAACCATTTTGACTTGTTTTTTGTTGTTTTTTTCATTCTTATTATTTTTATTGTTTTTGTCTTTTTTATTGTTATTTTTATCCTTTTTGTTATTATTTTTATTTTTATTATTTTTATTATTTTTATCAGTTTTATCAATTTTTTTATTATTATTTTTATCATTATTTTTATCATTGTTAATTTCGGTGGTTCCAATGTTATTTTGAGGGACTACGTTGTTCTCAATAATGGATGGTTGTTCTGTTGGTGTTTCTTCCCCTTCTGTAACTTCCTATAATAAAATAAAATAAAATAAAATTAAAATTAAATTAAAATTAAAATTTTAAAGAATGAAAAAAGATGAATATTTATGCATAAAAAATCAAATAAATCATAATATATAATTTATAAAATAAAAAATATGAAAAATATGAAACTGTAATAACAAATGAATTAATATCATTTTAATAAAAAAAATTAAATTATAATAAAATTAAATTATAATAATAAAATTTTTATTAAACAAAAACATTTAGAAATTATAAAAATGATAATTAAAAAAATTTAGTAACAAAAATAAGAATAAAAAAATAAAACTATCTTGATAAAATTAAAAAAAAAATGAAATATTAATGATGATTAAAAGATTAGGTGATAAAAATAAAACATATTAATGATGATAAAATAATCAAAATGAAATATTAATGGATATAAAATGAAAATAATAAAATAAATATGATAAAATAATAATAATAAAATAATAATAAAATAATAATATAATAAAATAAAAAATAATAAATTAAAATTATAAAATAAAATAATAATAAAATAAATTAATTAAATAAATACTAAAATAAAATAAAATAAAATTATTTTATTTTATTTTGATAATTACAGGAGAGAAGGGAGAAGAAGAAGGAAAAGAAGAAGGGGAGAAAGAATCATCAATGAGAAGTTTGACAGAACGTTCACCTCGGTGATTATTGGACCAACTTTCATCATCCAAATAAAAAAATATTCCCAACCCCATCACCAAGTTTGTTGGCTCCAAAAAGTTTTTTTTACCCCTTATCATGAATGATCCTGTCGACAAATACTCTCCTGTTTGTGCTGTCTTCGATACTTGATCTGGATACACCTTTTTTTTTATTTCAAATATTTTTTAATCATTTTTTTATTTTTTATTTTTTTATTTAAAATATTTTTGATAATTTTTTTTATTTTTTACATTATATTTTTTGATTTTTATTTTAAATATTTTTTTTTGATTATTTTTATTTTAAATATTTTTTAATCATTTTTTTTTTTTATTTAAAATATTTTTTAATTTAAAAGATTTTTTTTTGTTTTTATTTTTTACCCAATAAGCAGAAGCAATGGTCTTGGATTGCCATGCTTTACTTCTGCATACACAAAAATAACCTGCTTGTTCCAAAGAGATTGGAGAAATAGCATTTCTTTTTTAAAAAAAATTAATAATAAAATAAAATGAATAAAAAAATTGTAAAAATTAAAAAAATTAAAAAAATAATAAAAATAATTTTAAAAAATTAAGATTAACAAAAAATAAAAAAATGAAAATAATAATTAATAAAAATAAATTAATGACTTTTAAAAATATTTTTTTAATTTTTTATTTTTTTTAAAAAAAAAAATATACCCAGTATAATTTTTGATGACACAGGAAGCAGCACCATGAACTTCAGCATGAACATAAACATCATTTTTCTCCATGTATCTTTTAACGATGAGCTCATTTTGTTGAGCATCACGACCAGCAATGACGAGGTAGTTTTCAGTGGTGATGAACCAATTGAATTTTTCAAACCAAAATGTTTTTCTCAACTCTTTTATCTCCTTTCCCACTTTTATTTCCTTTGATGTCCTCTCTGCTGTTTTCTCCGCTATTTCACATTTTTTAAAAATAATTTTAAAAAAATTTATTTCAAATTTAAATCATGCTGATAAAACCATGAAATATTTTTTCAATAAAATATTTCATTAATTTATTGAAAAATCAAATAAAAATAATATTTAAGAAATTGAAAATAATATTTTAGAAATTAAAAATTATTTTAAAAATCAAAATGAATAAATTATAAATTTAAATTAATATTTTAGAAATAAATAATTATTTTAAAAAATCATAAAAAAAAAAATAATTTTGAAAATTAAAAATTATTAAAAATGATTTAGATAAAGAAAAATAATATTGAATTTAAAAGATCATTTAAAGACAGAATAATTTAAAAATTTTGAACAAAGGAAATCAAGTGTTCAATCTCAAAAATCAAGTGAAAAATAAAAGAATAAAATTATTTGAACAAATATTAATTAATTTTTTTTTTAATAAATATTGATTTTTAGTGTAACAGAAGATAATAAAAAATTTGAAACATCATTCATTAAATTTTCAAAAATAAAAAAATAAAAAATTAAAAAAAAAATTAAAAAAAAAACCTTGTTTGATGGCAACACCAGCCATGTTGAGAGTTTTTTCTTTTTTGGTATTAGCAAGTTTACTTAAGTGATAATATTTTTGAGCATTCAAATGAGCAGAAATGAGGAAATCAATTTCAACTTGAATGGGAGGTTGTGAGAGGATTTTTTCATTTTTTTCATCATTTTCTTCATTTTCTTCGTTGAATTCGTAAAGTTTGGGGGCAAGTAAAAGGTTCATTGTGTTTTTCTCAAAGTTGAGGGAATGGATGAGAGATGCTATGTAATTTCCTTCTTTTTTACTTTCTTTCAACAATCTCTTCAACTCGTTCCAATCCAGTTTATTATCTAAAATTAAAAATTTTAAAAATAAAAATTAAATTAAATAATCAGAAAATTATTAAAAATAATCAGAAAATTATTAAAAATAATTAAAAAATAATTAAAAATAATTAAAAATAATTAAAAAAATTAAAAAATTATTTTGGACAAAAAAATATATTGTAAAAAAAAATTATTTAAAAAAAAAATATTTGTTGTGAATTTAAACGTGATAAAAAAAATTAGGTTACTATTAAAATAAAAATAGTTTTGATTTGTTTAAAAATAATTAAAATTTTATTTTTTTTTTATTTTAGTTTATTTTGATGATTAATTTTTTTATTTATTTTTATTTATTTTATTTTTAATTATTTGAGTTTATTTTTAATGATTAATAATTATTTGTTATTTTATTTTATTTTTATTTTTATTTTTATTTTATTATTTATTTTTGTGATTACCAACACCACTCTTGATGATCAAGATGGCCTTTTCAACATCATCAACATTATACTCAATCAACTCGGCTTTCATGATATTCAAAGTAGATTTGTTTTGAAGAGCATTGACTTTGACGGTGTGTGCTTTTTTAACTTTTTCAACTTTACTGTTTATTTTTTTATCTCTTTCTATACTTTGTTGTTGTTGTTTTTGATTTTCTATTTCCGTAAAGAAAAAGTCACAAGCCTGCATGAAACTTTCATATTCTACCATCTCCTTGTTTTTAAATTGTTCGAATACGTATGGTAAAAACTGTTCGTACATTTTTGGTTTTTCTCCTACCACTTCTTCTTCTTCTCCTTTCACCTCTTTTATTTCTTTTTTAAAATTATAATAATTAAAATATTTAATAAAATAAAAAATAAAAAATAATTAAAAAATAATAATTAAAATATTGAAAGAACAAATAATGTTAAAATCACTAAACTGAATTAATGAAAAAACAATATAAATTCTAAATTAAGATTTAAATATAGTTTTATTATTTATTTAAACATTAGAATTGGTTTGTTTTTTTTACTCAAAAAAAAATTATTATATTAAAAAATTCATTAAAAACCCAAATTTAATAAAAAAATTAATTTTACATTTATTAAAAACTTTAAAATTGATTTTAAAAAATGATTAAAAAAACATTTAAAAAAAGAAAAAGAGATGTGTAGGTTACCGTTAGAGTTGTTGGTATTATTTTCAATAAGGTTGGATTCACCAGAGTTTCCAGAAGAAGAAGAGTGATGAGATTGAATTTGTTTGAGAATGTTGGCTTCTTCCTCATTCGTTTGTTCTTCTCTCGTTTTCTTTTTCTTCTTCGACGTTTTCTCTTGCACATCCATCACCTTCACTGTTATGTATCCTTTTTTTAAAGAAATAAATAATAAAAAATAAAACAAACAATCATATTAAAATTAATAAAAATAAAAAAAAATAAAAAATAATCAGATTAAAAAAAAAAATAGTACGATAAAAATTAAAATAAATCAAATAACAAAATAATATATGATAAAAAATTAAAAGTTAAAATAAAATGAAAATAAAAAACCTTTGCATCCTTTTTCAGCGGCATCCTTCATGATTTGAATTCCCTCTTTAAAAGAAGTTATAACCTTTTCAACTTCTTCATCAGTGAGAGGCTGAGCCTTTGGCTTTCTTCCTGGCTTCAAACCACTTTTCAAAATGCAATGTTCCACTATTTCTGAGCTCAAAACTGTAGGAGTTTTTATCAGAAAAAAAAAAATAAAAAAAAAATAAAATTTAATGTAAAGAAAATTTAAAAATATAAAGAAATGTTAAAATTTAAAAAATATGATGAATCAGAATAGATAGATCAAAAGGAGGATTAAATTATATTTTTATAAAAGATTTTCTCTCTTTTTTTTTTTTTACCAATGATAGAAACCATTACTTTCTTAAGAGTATCTTTATCATCACAATTATTCAAAGCATCTTTGGCCAATTGAAAATCAGGGATGGACATTTCTTTTGCAGTGTCAACAGGATAAATTCTGTTGGTTGCAACAAAATTATCATCCACCTTGTATGTTCTCAAAAGGGTGAGAATTTTGTATTCAGCGTCTGTCAACAAAATGTTTCCATTTGCGTATAATTCAACTAATAAATGTTGTTCTGATTTTCCTGTTCCAAAAACAAAGTCAATAACTCTATCTATTCCCAATTGTCTAACATCACTTAATCTTTTGGTTCTTATATGTTTTCTGAGCTGAAAAATAATTTGGAGATTTAAAAAAAGGTTATTGAAGATAATATCAATGTATTTAACAAAATTATTAAAGAATAGATCAACTAATTCGATTTATTAAAAATACTGAAATTAAAAATTTAAAATTAATACCTTGAAACAAAATACAGAAGGGATTTGTGCTTTATCTCTTTTGAAATTTGTGGTATGTATACGAATACCAGATTCAATCATCAAAAATACTTGTTTTTCAAGACCAAATAATTTGAGAAGATAAGTTTTGGTGTTGATATCATAAATATTTGAACAACGAAGGCCAATTAATTTCTTTAAATCAGTAACAATTGCAGTCAAATCAAAAGAAGAGAATCTATTTTTCATTTTTTTTTTTTTTTCAAAGTTTTAAAAACTTTGGAATATTTCTATCATTAAAAAATGAAGAAAAAAGAAGGAATCAGAGTTTTAAATGTACCTTCATTCAATTTGAATAAGAATTAATTTTCAAATTTTTGATTTTACAATTGAAATATAAAAAAAAATGAAAGAGGAAAATGAATTGAGTGAACAAAAGGATAATGAGGAAGAATTTAGAGTTTACATCATAGCAGAAGATGAAGATTATGGAAAAGAGTATATTTTAGATCCTGGGTAATTCAGAATTGATTTAAAATATGAATCAAATGTTCTTTAAATTAAAAAGTTGGGTTCATTTAAAATTAGAAGGTGATAATTCTCTCCCCATCATACCAATCAATAATAATTTGAAATTGGAAGAATATTAATCTTTTAACATAGATGATATGAATCAACTTGGAAGATTATTCAAATGGCCAGTTGAAGATTCAAAAGGAGATCTTATTCAATTTGTTGAATGTGAACAATTATCTATAATAGAAGAGGATACAGTAAATAACCTTTCATTTAATACCTAATCCTGTTTTGGGAAACAAAATAAACATTTGTTAAACTCTCCAAATTCTAATTTTTCATTTTATTAGCTTGGTGGAGTAATTTGGGATCCAGCAATAGTAATGGGTATTGAAAAATTCCAAAAAATTCTCTCAAAAATTAAACAAAAAAAAAACAAACGAAGGAAAATATTTAGAAAAATATCCAGAATTGGTGAAAGATAAAAGGGTGCTTGATTTAGGATCGGGTACTGGTATCACAGGATTTGTTGCTGCAGCTTTAGGAGCAAAAGAAGTGTTGGTGACAGAATATGAAAACAGAATTTTGATTGATTTGTTGGAAAAAAATGTAAAATTGAATAGTTTTTCAAATGGATCGAAAGTAATAGCAAAACCATTGACTTGGGCTAATTCTTCACATCATAAAGAATTAAATCCGCCTTTTCAAGTTATTATCGGTTCAGATTTATTATATCAAGAAAAATGGGTTCCTGATTTATTGGATACTTTGACGAATTGTTTATCAAAAGATTTTGATTCTTTGATAATTCTTTGTTTCAAAGTCAGACCAAATAAGATTGCTCCTTTTGTCTTACTTGAAGAAGCTCAAAAATTATCTTTCACTATAGAAAATATACCTTTTGAATCACATGATTCTATTTATAGGGATACAAATATACGTATTGTTCATTTATATCAAAAAAAAAAAAATATATAAATGAATACGAAAATAAATTAATTTATAATTCAATTCTCTTTTCTCATTTACCTTTTGAAATTGCACCTATATCAAATTAATTTTTATAAATTTTCTTTTTGCTTAGAAATTTGAATTATAGTCAAAATTTCAATGAAAAATACTAAATTTCACCGTGGAATTATTAGAAATTTCTTATAATCTTAATCCCGCAAAAGAGTATAAATCAATTAAAGTAATTTGAATGTATTTTTTAACAATCAGATTTCATTTATCAAATGATTGGGTAAAAAAAAAGTTTATTAATAGTATTTATTTTTTCATTTTATAATTTTATTTATTTATTAATTTATTTCACAAATTATCAAAAGTGATTTTATGATTTTAGAAAGATTCAAACCCTTTAATCTCAAATAAAGCATTTATTTCAATTTGAAAGTATTTATTTTGAATGCACGGAGAAGATGTTATTTTTTTCTTCAAGATAATATTTTAAATAAAATATTAAATTGGGATAAAGTTTGGAATTTCTGGTCGAAAAAGAGTGATCCAACGCAATTTAATAAGTTATTTCAAAAATAGATTCATAAATTTTGAGAATATAATTTTAATCTTTTTTTATTTTAAAAAATATAATTTTTTAAAATTTTAAATCATTAAATTTTTAAAAATAAAAAAAAAAACAAAGGAAAAAAATAGAAATTAATCAGAAAACTAAGGTCATGATGGAAAATATTACAGATATATTGAAGAATGAAATTAAAGACATACAATTGGATCAAGGTGTACAACAGTTATCATGTAATAAAAAAAAATAATTGAAAAATTTTTTGATAGATTTCTTATTTCAAATCAACAATAGGTAAAAATTGTGCAAGACTTCATCACAAATGCGATAAAATGCTACCATCATGTACCCATTGTTTAAAAAAAGGAATAAAATGCGAGATTAATCTATCACAGAAAAAACGTGGAAGACCTTTCGGTACCACACTTACTAATTTGAGAAAAAAGAAACAAGAGTTAGAAAAAACAAAAAAAAACAAAGAAAAATCAAAGAGAAATACAAAGAGGGATAGAAAACCAATCACCAAAAAGACTGAATCAAAAACCAACAAAAAAATAAAAATAGAATTCGAAAATATACAACCAAATATCGAGGAGGAACCGATAGATTTTACCCTTGTTCCTATTGATAATAATTGGGAATTCCATCTTGAAAGTGAAAGCTGCTCTTCTTTGGATCAAATTGATTTTTCTTTGGAGAGTAATCAAAATTCTGTGGATCGGGATATTCCAAATCAAGAAATTCATAATCAATTCTTTTTCTTGGATTCATTTCAACAATCAGAATTGTTTACCACTCCCTTTTGAGAGTGATCAATAATTCGTTTTGAAATATATTTATTTATTTATTTAACAATGTTTTTTTATTTATTTATTAAAATAAAATATATTTGAACGAAAAAAATTTTGTTTTTTGGAACATTCTTCAATATCATATGAATATCCTTCTTATTCATGTTTTCTAAATTTAATTTGATTCTTTTTAATTTTATATATTTGATAATTGAAATCTCCGCTCCACCAAAAAATATTTTAATAATTCTGTTTCCAATAAATTGTAAAAAGGAAGGTGAATGACAAATAAACTTTGCTGTTAAATTATAGTTAAGTTTTTTTGTTTGGTTGTTGGGTTATCATCGAAAAAAGAATTGACCAGAATATTTATCTATGTTGAAGAAATTAAATTTTAAGAAATAAAGATAATTACTTATAAAAGAATGATTTGGAACTGATTAAAAAGAATTTTCAAAAATTATCACTAATAATTTATAAATAAAAAAAAAAAAAAATGTGAAAAAAGTTAAACAAAAAAAACAAAATTAAAAAGGACAATGCCCAATATACTTTCAGTTATTATATATAAACATGATCCTGAGAAACCTATTCGAATTTATGCAAATTATAATCTTTCAAATTACAGCTATTTTGGGAGAGGATCAATCAAAGAAGCATGCAATTTCACTACTAGATTGATTGTATCAAGAACTGGAAGAGGAAAGAATAATTCAATCAGTGGTCTTACCTATCAAACAGATAACGAAAATCCTCTCAATAATTTTATAATTCATGCTTATATTGAAAACGATGGACTCGCAATAAGCATCATAACAGAAAAAGAATATAATTCCAGAATATCATATCAATTCATTGATGAATTAAAGAAAGAATGGAGAAAATTGAATCATAATCTTTCAAATATCAAAGAAGATACAGAATTAAGTTTCCCCAAATGTGAAGAATTGATCAAAAAATTTAATGATCCTCTTGAATTTGATAAACTCCTTAAAATTGCAAAAGAAATTAAGAAAGTGAAGGAAATTATGTTGTTGAATCTTCAAGATATTTTGAGAAGAGGAGAAAAACTAGAAGATTTGCTTCAAAAAAGTGATGAAATAAGTAGTTTGACAGAAAAATATTACAATAATGCAAAGAAATTGAATAGTTGTTGTATCATTCTTTAAAAAAGTTCTTTGAAAATAGAACAAAGTAGTATGTAAATAAAAACTATTTATTCTTAATTTTTCTTTAATTTGAAAAAGAATTGATTCAAAATTTTGTCTTCTAACAAACTACTTTCTCAATTATGGCAACATTTCACTTATTCTCTTTAACAATATCACCAAGAAAAATAAATAAAAATAGTTTCAGTTTCCAAGTAAAAAAAAATTTTATATTCTTTGAATAATAATTTAAATTAAAAAAAAAAACCGTTATTTAACAATAATTTTACATTGAGAAAAAACAAAAATTTAATTTTGAATGGAAAATCAAATAGAAAGGTTAGTTCTTTCTCAATTGGATTCAATTCTCTTATAATATAAAAGAATATTAATTCATTTCCTTCTAAAATTTCACTTATTTTTTAAATTAGTGAAAATATAACGAATTTAACAGTAAAAGAACTGAGAGAAAAATTAAGATTGTATGGATTAAAAGTTGGTGGTTTAAAAACTGAATTGATTGAAAGATTAAATTTATATAAAATGGACAATAGCAACGAAATCCTTTACCCCAGCAAAAGGAGAAAAACAATTAATCAAACTGATTTCAAAATAAACTCAAAATCAATCTCTCTTGACAAAAAAATGAATGAAATGGAAATAAATGAAGAGAAAAATAAAGAAGGTAAAAAAAAACTAAATTTATAAAAAAATATTTTTTATTTTTGATTATATATATTTTATTTTGGTTAAATAAACTGAATATTATCGTTTTAATTTGAAATTAAATGAAATTTTATTGAATAAGGATTTATTATTTAAGCTCAAATGAGAAAATAATTTTTATTTCGTATTTTAAAATATTTTATTTTATTTTTGATTGAAAATAATAATAAAATAATAATTTTATAAATCCTCAAATTAAAATTGAAAAAAAAAAACTAAAATTTAAAAAAAAAAAGAGGAAATAGACCCAAAAGAAGAAACTGAAGAAAAAATAAATAAAAAAACCGTTATGTTCTCCAAAGTATATGTACGAGACTATGAAAGAAAACATGGAGGATCATCCGGAGTACCACGTAAAGGAGGATATCCACTAGGACTAAGTTGGGAATATAACAAAGAAGAAGAATTCGAACTAAAAAAATACCGTAACTTTTTTTTATTTTTTTTAATTTTGTTTTTTATTTTTTTTTTAATCTTATTTTATTTTTAATCTTATTTTATTTTTATTTTTTAGAAAAATTAATTGAAAAGAAGAAAGACAGGGGACTTTATATGATTTCGGAAAGAAAAAGAAAAGAGATACTAGAAAAAACAGTGGAAGACGAGGACGAAATGGAGGAGATGGAAAAAGTGAAAAAGGAATTGGAAAAAACGAGAAAAACAAGAGAAGACGTGGGTTGCAACTGTTGTTCTCAAACAAGTAGAAATCTTTGCGGAACTAAATATTGTTTTTGTTTTAAAAATGGGTTGGAATGTGATGTGGATTCTTGTTTTTGTGATTCCGATTGTTGCAAGAATAAAAGAAATCTTTTTGACCAAAAATCTGTTGACAAATTCCGTAAATCTAAAATTGCTCAGGCTAACAAGTTACTCGTGCGAGAGATGAAATCTTCCAAGGAGGTTTTGAAATGATCATATTCCTTTTTGAAAGAAGAGGAGGGGAAACAAATTGTTTTTATCTTTTTTTTTTCTTTCTTTTTTTTTTGTCTATTTTTTGTTTTTTAGAAAGTTTTGTTTTTAAAGTTTTTCTTTTCTTTAAAAAAATGAATAAATTTGTTTTTTTTTTGAAGAAATTAAAACCATTTTAAAATTTAAAAAAGTTTGTTTATTATATTATTTTTCTAAAGACTTTTTTCATATTTATTTTGAACAAATGAATCATTTTTCTTTTTTTTTCTTAAAATTTATCAAAAAGATAAAAGTCAATGTAATCATCATATTCAAGCAAGAGATAATCTTTCATCAAAAAGAAGTCAGAAGGCTTAATTGCTTGAAAATAGTCTTTTATTACAACAGAGATACCTTCCCCTTTATCAGAGTATTTAAAACTGATGAAAGAAACACAGTTCTCGAGAATTGTAAGAAACTTTTCTTCTGAGAATGAAATAATTTTCAAAAGAAAAAACTTTTTTTTTTGATCATCAAATAAATTTCTTATGGAAGTGTTATTTGGATCTAAAATCATTAGTTCTTTCCCTTCAAATCTGTCTTGCAGAATCAAGAATATAAATTTTTTATTGTTTTCATTTTTTTTCCCGTCTGAAATGCAAAAAGAGAGGAGATTTTCTTGCTTTGTTGTTGATTTAGGTTGTAATAAATCATAGAAATTATTTTTATAATCATTTTTGGTTGATTTTTGAATCGAATTCAGAGTATCAACAACTGTAATCTTTTTTTTTTTAAAAAAATTAACAAAGTTTTTGCAACTGTAATTTTTTTTTTTTTACATTCAATTTGGAGAGTGTAACAAAAGTTTTGTCATTCACATCAAAGATTGAAGCTTCGGTGACAGGTTCGTAGAATTTTTTTTCATTCAAAAATTGTCCATCAACAAATTGATTGAATGTTCTTGAAAAAATCAAGAAAATCTTCTCATCAATCAGGATCATAAACTTTAAATACTTGGGTACCTTTATTTTCATTTTTACCAAGCAAAGTAAAAAAGTTTTAATTTCTTTTTCTCCAAATTTGTTAAATTTAATCACATCAATCAATTCATCTTCTATCATTTTTATTTCCTCTACTTTAAGTTTCTTGAAAATAGTTTTTTTTTCGAGTTTGGGGTTCGAAAAAGTAATTCTTTTTTTTTAAACGTAAATTCAATTTTAAATTTCAAACAAAAAAAAAAATTAGGGTGATAATTCACTTACGCATAATAGTAGATATTATTCATTTTCCAACTAAATACCTTGATGTTTGTGCATCCCTTTTCTATAATAACATGATCTATTATTTTGACAGATTTATTTTTCAAATTGATCAAATCATAAACCAAAATGCAAAATTTGGAGAATGAAGTGCAATAGGCGAAAATATAGTCATTCAATACACTCAAGATTTTGACCGTGTGATTAAAAGAACCTATTTTCTCTTTGGCTTCTTCTATTAAATGAAATTTGGGTAAATATACTTCTATTTTTCTATCCATTTGAGATGATTTATTTCTTGCAGTTTTTCGATTCAAAATTCAAGATTTGATTTTTTTTTATATTTGAACTTTTCTGTTTAAAATTTGACAATAAATTTTTTAAATCAGGATTGGATTTGATCAAAGAAATGAAGATATGAACAAGCATCAATTTATTAAGCAATGGTGAATCAAAATTAATAAAAATAAAAATGGATTCAGACGACAATTTATCTGGGGTGTTATTGGTTCTGAATGTAATCTTTGGAGTCATCTATTATCTATCCAATTTGTAATCAATTCTTTAAAATTCAAAATACCATTATTTCATCTTTTTTTCAATTTTATTCTGCGAAAGGCCAACAATACTCAAATTCTCAAATTTGAAAAAAATTAAACCGAAAGACTATAGCTACTATCCATATCTCTTCCAATTCATCAATTCAACAACTATAATAATCTACACAATAGTATCATATCTGTTAGAAATAGAAAAAGAGGAATATATAATTTCTTTATTTATTACAAATGTGATAGGAGTGATAACATCAAGCTATTATCTCACCAAATATCATGAATTCTGTTCGAAATCACAAAGAGAAAACATGATTGATGAATTCAACTATAGTATTGGTTATATTTTGTTTCTGGCTTTCATATCATCCTTCTTTATAATGAATGAACCAAGTTATCATGTTTTATTGAGGACTTGTGCTTCAATAAGTTATGTTGGTAAAAAAATAAATAAAAAAAAAAATTAAAAAATAAAATTAAAAAAAAAAAATTCAAAAAATAAAGTTATAAATATATTTTTAAATAGGGATGTTTGCTTCCACTTCATTTAATCTGAAAAATTTTATTCTCAAACAAAAAATAAATTTGATGCCCAGAAACATGATATTCACGGGATCGGTATACTCTTGTTTGTTATTCGTATACACTTCTTATTACATTGATGAATTAAAAATCTATCTCCCATACGTAATGGGATATACCATGTGCTGCATACAGTTAGCCTCAGTGTTAGTTTTCCCTTATTTTTTTGATTTCAAAAAGAAAAAAGATTTGGAAATCAACAATAATGAAAACTTTGCAAAAATCGAAAAGAAAAATTATTAAAAAAAATTCAAAAAAAATAATGTTAAAATTTTTTTTTTTTTTTTTTTTTTATTTTTTTTTCTTTTCTTTAAATGATTCTTTTGGGCATTTTGACCTTCATATTTTTTTTTGGTTGAAATTTTTTGTTGTTGGAATTTGGAATGTAATCGTGAAGATCGTCCACGCCTAGATGAAGCATGTCGTGCAATTTAGGATGAAAATTCTTTTTGTTTTTTTCTTGAAGTCTCAAGCGTTGAATACCTGGATCAAAATCTGGTTGAACATCTAAAAAATTATTTTTTTAAAAAAAAAAAAAAATTTAAAAAATTAAAATTAATATTATTATTGTTTAAAAAAAAAAATGATTAAAAATTAATATTATTGTTGTTTAAAAATTTACAAAAAAAAATCTTAAAAAATATTTTTTTATTTACCAGGATGAATTTGGTTATCAGGGTGACGAGGATCATTTGGATGCAAATCATCTTTTTTTAATTAATTTTTGTTTTGATTTTAAAAATAATTTTTTTTAATTTACCAGGATGGATTTGGTTGTCAGGGTGACGAGGATCATTTGGATGTAAATCATCTTTTTTTTAATTAAAATTTGTTTTTAAAATTTAAATATTTTTTAATTTACCAGGATGAATTTGGTTATCAGGGTGACGAGGATCATTTGGATGTAAATCATCTTTTTTTTAATTAATTTTTGTTTGAATTTAAAATAATTTTTTTTAATTTACCAGGATGGATTTGGTTGTCAGGATGACGAGGATCATCAGGGTGGAGATTTTGTCTTTGAAAGGGATTGTATTCAACATTGTTCTGTTGTTGTTTTAGTTGTCTGATTTTATCTTGAAAACTTTGCATATCATCTTTAATTTTTTATTTTTTTTATTTATGATTTAAATTAATTTTTTTTAATTTTAATTTTTAATTTTTTATTCAGTTAAAAAAAGAAAAATTTTTTATAATTTTGCCTGGATGAATTTGGTTTGTTTCCATCCATTCTGAATCTAATTCACCTGGATGATGGAAATGATCTGGATGGTGTTGATCATCAAGATGCAATTGATTGGGATGATCATGTTCCATGTGATTGTCATCCCAATGATTCCATTCCTCCTCATTCCATTGCTGACTAAATAAAATTTAAAAAAAAAAAATATTAAAATTCAATTTTTTATTCTATTTGATTTATATTTGTTTTGATTAAGGCATGAATAGATGTAATTTGAAGAATGGATTGAGATTGATCTCTTTCGAGAATGTATTTTTATTATTTCTTTATCCATCAAAAACCTAAAATATATTTTTGTTTACCCATTTGGATGATATTGTGCATTATCATCTGGATGACCATTAATAGAGAATGTGTGAATCAAATTTATAAAAATTGATAGTATGAGTATCAGTTTGAGTTTATTTTTCATTTTTTTTTTATTTTGAATTTTTTTTTTTGAATCTTCAAAAGATATTTGAACATTTAGTTTTTAACTGCAATAAAGTTCTTTGAATATGAAACTCTTATATTTTCTACAACCTTTAATAAAATCAATTCAATTTTGGTTTTAAAATTCTCTTAAATTACCAAAATTGTTTAGATGTTTCTGGAAACAACACCATTTTCCCTTTTGAAACTTTTTTGTGAAGATTATTATGAAGAATTCAAGGAAGATATCAAATTTTTTTTTTACATTCAATCTTCTTGTTATTTTGTTAAAGAAGAGCTTTTGACTTTGTTGACAATTATACAGAATTTCTTCTTGGAAAAATGATGATCAAATTATAAAATAAATACTTTATTCATGTATGTTTGAGATTAAATATTAAACCACCAAGAAGATTTTAAAAGAAAAATGTGTGCAATGTTCCAAGCAGGCAAGGTCAAAATAGAAAACAAATACATCCAAAAAATGGTGAGAGAAACTTGATTGACACAACAATCATTCATCTGCGAAATCAATAAAATTCTGATGTTTGTCGGAGGAATAGTTTCAATCAATAAAACCATCACAAGAGAAGCATCATTAGGGATGAGATTAAATTTAGAGAATAAAAAAATAATGGCTGTTAAAAAAAGAGGAATAAGAACTAATCTTGAAAGAAAAGATTATTTTTTTCTCAACAACAATTTTTTCTTTGGAAAATTGAATGGTTGAAAATGAAATACCCAATGTCAATAGAAGCACTGGGATGGTACCAGCACCAGCATTAGTAATGATCTGCTTCACAAAAGAGAGTGGTGCGTTTTCCCCAAACAATAAGCTTCTAATAAGAGAAATCAAACCAATGAATATTCCAAGAAGAGCGAGGATGACAGGAGTAGTGAAAAATGTTGTTTTTAATTCGATTAAACATTCTTTTATTTTCGATTTTTTCTCTTCTTCCTCTTCGGTAACTTGTAATTCTTGATTGTTTGTTTCGCTTTCAATGTTGGATTCAAACAAGGACTTTTCTTCTTGTTTTGGTTCTGAGAGGTATTTTTTTACGAGAATCCAGATCACCAATTCAGATATTACGATGTAAAAAGAAATGTAAGCCAGTGTATTTTTGGAATTTTCTAGATTGGAGAGGGGACCTTGATCAAAAAATAAGACTTGGGCAATTTGAAGGGGAATGGAAGAATTATTCGATACTGCTGAACATATGATAGCTGATTTTTTAAATCTTTCTTTTGGTTTAACGATCATCACTACCAATTTTCTTCAGATATTTTCTTGTTAAATATTTTATTTAGATAGAAAAAGGTTGATTTATTTACTCACCCAATCAACATCCCAACAATCAAATTAATAAAATAAAAAGCAGGAAGAGCCCAAAATCTTGATAAATTTGCAATTGTAAAATGTTCAGAAATATTAATAAGGACAAAAGAAGGAAGCATGAAAGAATAGATTAATTTGCTCAATACTTTACCTGCCATTTGATCAAACACTTTTGATTTTGCCAATAAAAATCCAATAATCCCATAAATGAAAGTGCTGAATATTGCAATGAAGGATCCTTTCACAATCGGGAAGATATTTTGCATTTTTATTTATTTTTATCTCACATTCAATCGAATTTTTTTTTTTTTTTGAACCATCAGGCAATGTGTGTCTCATCATTTCATTTTTACAATTTTTTCCTCATTAAAAAGTTAAAAAGGAATAAACATTTTTTGTAGTTAAAATCATAATGAAATTCTGGATAGCCAATTTCTTTCATTTTTAAAAAATTTTAAATTATTTTTTTATTTTTTATTTAATTAAGTTAAAATTTTTTTTTTTTTAATTTATTAAATAATTTAATCAAATTTTCTTTTCAAAAGATTATAAATGGTCGGATTCAAAAATTGAGAGATAGGCTCAGTATTTGAATTTCTGACACAATAACGCAAAATGGCAGATCTAGCCCTCACATTCTCCGAAACTTCTTTTTCACTTGGAAGAAAAAAGTCCTCTCCCTTCTTATTCTCTAAATCAAATGTTTTTTTCACACTTAATTCTGTTTCATAATCTATGTCTGGCACTAAAAAATTTTTTTATATAATTTTTTTATTGATTAAATATTTTTAAATATTTTTGAATATTTTTTGTATTTTTTTATTTATTAAACATTTTTTTAATTTAAATATTTTTTTTTTGATTTTTTGTATTTTTAAATATTTTTGATTTACATCTCTTTCTTCCACCCATCCAGTTTATAAATTTTTTGGTTATTCTGTCTTCAATCGAGTGATAGGAAATCACCACTTTAAAAAAAAATTATTTTATTTTTTATTTTTTAATCTATAATTTATTTTGATTGTTTTTTAATATTAAATTTTTATTTCATTTATTTTTTTTTAATTTTATTTTTTATTTTTTTAATAATTTTTTACCAAGACCTCCACCAGAATTCAAAAGGGATTCACACTGCATCAAACCATCGACAAGTTCATTCATTTCATTGTTTGTCTCCATTCTCAACGCCTGAAAAGTTGATGTTGAAGGATCTAAAAAAAAAAATAAAATAAAATAAAATAAAAAAATAAAAAATTAATAATTAAAAAATTAAAAATAAAAATTAAAAATAAAAAAATTAAAAATTAAAAAAATGAAATTATTAAAAATAAAAATAAAATAATAAAAATAAAAAAATAAAATAAAAATAAAAAATAAAAAAATGAAAAAATAAAAAAATTAAATTAAAATAAATTATAAATAATTTAAAATTTTTTAAAAAAATAAATAAAAATAAATAAAAAATAAAAAAATTAAAAATATAAAATTATGAATGAAATAAATTTTTTTCACCAGTTTTTGTGGGGGTTGGCACCGGGGTTTTGCGAATGATGTTAGCGAGTTGTTCAGTGGTTTCTATTTTTGTTTTTCCCTGAACCTCACTATATTCTCCGCCACATGATTTGAATATTTAAATCCTTTTCATAAAATAATTTGATCAAAATAAAAAAAATAAAAATAAAATAAAAAATAAAAAATAAAAAATAAATAAAATAAAAAATAAAAATAAAAAATACCTTCTTCTCCATACTATAAAAAATTTGAAAGTTATTTTTTTTAAAATTTTAAATTTTTTTTTTTTTACTTCAAAAATTAATTTGGCTAACTTTTCAACGGAATAAGTGTTAACGATATGATAAGCATCATGCTTGTTTTGACCCATAGTCATTTTTAATTGTCCGCTGTGAGATTTACGAAAAGAAAAGCCTCTGTCTGCCACATCTATTTGACGAGAAGAAAGACCCAAATCAAACAAAATACCATCAATCTTCTCCACAGGAAGTTTTTGAGAAAGTTCCGAAAAAAGTCCTCCCACAAATCCGAAACGTCCCGGATATTTTTTCTTTATTTCCTCTGCTACTGGATTCACACTTTCATCTCTATCCATCCCTATCACTTTACAGTTTTTCACATTTTCTGTTTTAAATATTAATTTTTTACTATTAATATTTTTTTATTTGTTTATTTGATTTTAACCTATTTTTGTATTATTTATTTTATATTTAATTTTTAAATTTAGATAAATTTTAATTTTAATTTTAATATTTTATAAATTTTTTTGATTTTTTTAATATATTCATCATTTGTCAAAATTTTCATTCATTAATTTTCTTCAATTTTGTGATTTTTCTGTAACTTTCTATTGATTATTTTTATTATCAATTTTTAATTTTTTTGTTGATTTGAAAATTATAAAAATAAAAATCTTTTTTTATCTTAAAAATTGATTTTATTTTTTCAATTGTTTGTTTTTTTATATTTCCTTTTTTTTTTTTTTTTTTTACCTAACAAAAGAAGAGAATGTCCTCCTATTTTTTAATTTTTAAAAAAAGAAAAAGGAATAAAGGAATTTTTAATTTTTAAGGAGGATAATTGTTTATTTTTACCATCTCCAAAGGTGGCATCTAAAAAGACGGGAGATTCGGTGTTATGAAGATTATTATTTTTGAATTTGTTGAAGAGATCGACCACCTTTCTTCCCATCACAGGATGATGATAGGTCTTGGTTTTCAATTGAGTGGCAGGAAGAAGGATATCATCATTATTCTCTTTATTATTTTCTATAAATGCTTGATTATTATCATTTTGAACCAACTCCCCTTCTTCTGATGTAATCTGGCTCGAGATGATATTTGTATTGTTGATATTTGTTTTGATTGATTTGTTTCTTGGGGACGATAAATAGGATGGGATTGAATGAAAATTCATTATCATTTTCTTACTTTTAAATGGGAAACTTTTATCCATCAATTTTCTCATATTCTTGCAATATTCTCCTTACAAATTTCTCCCTTCAATTTTTTTTTTTTTTAATTTCCCAACAAGATCAACATCATTTTTTAAATAAAAAAGGGACTTTCCTCTTATGTAAAATATTTTTTGAAAGAAGAATTGTTTTTGTGGTGGAGAAAAGAATTTTTTTTTAATTATTCTTTTTTACAAAACTTTTGAAAAATAAATTATTTGTTTGGCAATCAAACAGTTAAGTTTTCTTTCCTTTTCTTTTTAAATAAAACTTTATTTATTGTTAATTTCAACATCATTTTTGATTTGTTTCTCAGGAGAATCAAGAAGATCACAAGAACTTTCAAAAGAAGCGGTGGTATCATACCCATCCTCAGAAACGTCAGCACAAGTCTCCACATACAAAAACTTTTCGATCACTTTCTCAAATTCAGGAAGGATGACACCATCATCATCATTACCAAAATCATCAGTCTCTTTATAAACATAACCACTAGTTCTAGTTCGATATTTAGATTTAGCTTCCTTATTTCTTTCTAAAAGTTTTTTGATTTTTGACTTTGTATCGAGTTGTTTAAACTCTTCTTTGTCTAATTCTTCTTTGTTGCTTCTTCTTTCTTCTATCTTTTCTTTGCTTCTTTCTTTCATGTAATCTTTGATGATGGAGTTACTTTTTCTTTTAAGGTTTTCTTCCTCGTCCTCCTCCTTGGAAGACTCTTCTTCATCAATGCCTTCTTCGAAATCTTTTTCGTCAAGACTGTTTTCTTTGAGATTTTCGAATTCGCCAAAAATATCTTCTTTTTTGCCAGATGTATCGGACGAAAAGAATTTCACCTAAATAAATAAAAAGTAAATAGATTTAAAGATAAAAAATAAAACTAAAATTAAAGTTAATAGAATAGATTAAAAAGAATTAATAAAAAATTAATAAACAAACGGAAATAAACTAAAAATTAAAAATTATTTTTTTTTAAATAATTATAGAAAATAAAAAAGTAAAATTAAAAATCACCTGTCTGCTATTTTCACATCTTTTGTCATCTTTTTTGTTTCCACCATTCGTCTCCATTTCCTCGTCCTCACTGTCTTCATTAGGAATAATTTTGGAAGTGATGCGAGAGCTAGGCAAACTGCTTCGGTTCTTGTTTTTCTTTTTGACAGCGGAAATTTTGTTTTTGAAAGAATTTTTGCTGATCATCTTTTTGAAATTGTCAGAAAACTGATCCTTTGATTTTTCCAACTCTAAGGAATTTCGGGAGAGGATCGAATTGTCTTTGTAAGTTTCTTTGAATGGTTTTTCTTCTTTGGATGAGTTGTCATCTTCGGAGCTTGGTTTTTCTGTTTTGGGATGATTGTTTTTGAAGAATTTTCCGAACAACTTTCCTTTTTTGTTTTTCTTCGAATCTGATTCCATCATCGATCTGAATTTAAAAATTTTGTCAAAAATTTATTTAAAATAATTATTACAAAAAAATTTTTAAAAAAATTTTAATTTCAAAAAACTTTTTTAGAATAATTCGATTAAAAATAATTTAAAAAAATATTTAAAAATTTAACAAAAAATAAAATTAAAAATTTAACAAAAAATAAATTTAAAAATTTAACAAAAAATCAAAATTTTGGAAAAAATAATTTTAAAAATCAAAAAATTTATTTTACGTAAGACTGACGGGTGAGGAGCTTCTCCAAGGGGAGCTGGAATTGGGTGGAGAGTTTTGTGGGGAATTAGGAGCAGAGTCAGTATCGGGAACAGTAACTTTGCTCAAATTCAAAGGCATTTTTAAACTACCCGTTCTCTTTTTGAAAGTTCCTTGTTTAAAAAAAAATTAAAAACTTTAATAATAAAATAATTTTTAAAAAAATACTTTTAAAACAAATTAAAAAAATAATTTTAAAAAAAAATAATTTTAAAAAAATAATTAAAATGATTTTAAAAACAATTTCAAAAATAAATTAATAAAAATTTTATTGAATATTTTTTTTACCAAAAAGTTTTTATTCTTTTCCATTGTTGTTGTCTTCATCTATTGAGCTCATGTCGAGACTGGAGTATTTATCTCTCTTTTTTCGGTTTTGATTTGGTTCTGGTGTTTCGCTTTGAACTTCCAAGTAGAGTTTACGTTCTCTTCAAAATTGACTGTCCTTCAGAAACAACCAGTGTTTGTTTCGCCATAAATTCAAGATTGAAATAGCCTTTATAAAGAGGGGTTTTATAAGGTTTAAATCAATTTTATATTTGATTATTAATTAAAAAGTATATCAATATTTTTGTTATATTTTTAAACAATTTTTATTTTTATTTTTATTTTTTATTTTTATTTTTTTTATTTTTATTTTTTATTTTTATTTTTTACATTTTGATTTATTTTTATTTTATTATTCTTTAAATTTAAACTGTTTTTGATTTTATTTTTCTTTATTTTAATAACATTTATTTTTTTGATTTTATTTTTTTTAATATTTATTTTTATTTATATTTTCCTTTTATCTTTATTTTTGAATTTATTTTGGTTTCATTTTTTTGTTATTTTTGGTTTCATTTTTTTATTTTTCATACCTGCAAATTATCATCAATAGACAAAATGTTTTTGATCCAATCAACAGCATCATTTGAAAGAAAATACTTTTTTTTGCGTTTGACACCAGTGGAAGAGTTTAACATGAGATTATAAAAATTTTGAACTGCGATTTCTTTCTCCGAAAAATTTTCGAGGATTTTTTTAGCGAGTTTGTTTTTCTCTTTTTGGAGAACCGTTTTTGGATCTCCTATCTTCTCCACTATTTCCTTTACTTTTTTTGCCTTTTCTTTTAATTCATTGAAACTAAAAAATAAAAAATAAAAAATATGTTAAGAAAAAATGAAGAAAAAAATAATAATAAAATAATAAAATAATAAAATAATAAAATAAATAAAAATAATAAAAAAAAGAAGAAAAAAATAATAATAAAATAAATAAAAATCAAAATAAAATAATAAAATAAATAAAAATCAATAATAAATCTATGAAAGTAAAAAATAAAAATAAAACTAAAAATCAATAAACTAAATAAAAAAAAGAATTTAAAAACAAAAAATAAACAAATATAAATAATAAATATTTTTTTCAGTTATTACCTTTTTTCTTCAAGACTGTCTTTTTGAGCATTAATTTTTTGTACAATATCATCTTTTATTTCGTGCAAAACAGAATGAAAAATAGACAGATTTTTTATTTTCTTCACATCATAATTTTTATTATAAACGACTAAAAAAAAACAAAAATAATGATTAAAAAAACAAAAATATGAAATAATAAACAAAAATTAATAAAAATATAAAAATAAAATAATGAACAGAAAAGAACAAAATGATACAAAAAATAAAAAATAACAAATAACAAATAACAAAATATTAAAATAAATATTAAATAAAAATAAAAATAAATAAAAAATATAAATAAATGATGAAATAATAAATAAATGATTAAATTAAAAATTAAATAAAAAAATAAAAAACAAAAAATTAAAAAATAAAAATTAAAAATAAAAATCATAAATAAAAAATAAAAAATAAAAAATGAAGGATAAATAATAAAATATATTATTGAAAATATTTTTTTTACGTTTTTCTTCAAGAGTTTCATTGGAAATTTTATCCAACAAATCAAGAAAACACTTTGTATGATTTTTAATCCAATCATTAAAAATAATATGAGGATGTTTGTCAATCAAAGAATTGTTAGAAGAATGTTGGAAGAGTTTGGTGACTTCGATGAGATTAACAACACATTGCGGAGATAAAATTTTTTCGTCGTTCAAAATTTGGAATTCTTTTGGCGCCAAAAGAGCTGCGTTGATGAGCCTCAAGTAGAACATTGCGCAAAGAACTATGTATTTTCTGTCAGAACAAAGTTTTTGGGCATATTTCGATATCAACGTGAATACTTTTCTTTAAAAATCAAAAAAATAAAAAAAAATAAAAAATTTAAAAATGAACAAAAATTAACGTTAAAAAAAAATAAAAAATTATTTCAAAAAATTTTTAAAAAATTAATATTTACCTTAGTTCATTTGGTATCATTTCAATACTCTTTTCTTCCAATATCCTATCCAATATTTTGTTTGTCAGTGCTTCCAAAGAGATTTTATCTTTTTCTAATTTCTCTGAGCTTTGAGTTCTTTTAAACGGAAAAAATGATTAATTAATAAAATTTTAAAATGAAAGTAAATTTAACTTTTATAAAAGTAAAATAAAATAATAAAATTAAATAAAAAAATAAAAATTTTTTTATCACTCTTTTGTGTATGGAAAGATAATATCTTTGGTTTTGCTTAAATCATTTAGCAAATCCGAAAACAAATCCCGAAGATATTTCTTTGCCATGTTTTTGTTGTAGGAGGTGACGATTTTGGAGGAGAGGGTATTGCCTCTGAAGATGGTGGAGAGTTGATTGGATTCTATCTGATCTCTGAATTCCTTCCTGATGCTCTTTTTGAGCAATAATAGGGTACATTGGCTCACATTTGCTATCTCTATAAGTATCGATGAGAATTTCTCATGATCTTTCGTGTTTACACAATCCCCAAAATAAAATAATAGCCTGGTTGAAGTTTATTGTTTTAGTATATTTATAATTGAAAGCAATAATATGTTAATCTTTTAATATTTTAGATTCTGATATGAGTATTAATATAAATCATAGAGTGAAAATGATATATCCCTTCTTGAAATGATTTATTTTTTTATAAAATCAGAATTGGATTATATCCAAATATTAACTTTCATCTCTTTAACAAGATTATTGAATTAAATAGTAATTATAATAGTTATATGTTCTTTTTATTTAATTATGGTTTGTATTTTAATTCCTTTTCAATAAAAATTAGAATTTCTCTGTATTGGTATAAATTTTATATTTACTTCAAATCTTTGGAATCGAAACATAAATCTATCAATTCCTTCATTTGTTCATCTTTTTCATTCTCTTCCTTTTCTTCTGAATCTAATTCTTTTTGAGGAATATCCTTTTCTATATCATCCATTTTCTTCGTAAATGATATTTCTTTCTCAAAATAAATAAAAGGGTGTTTTTATAAAGAATCCAATTCAAACAAAAGAAATTTTATTTTTATTATTTTAAGAGGAACTTTAATATTTTATTTTAAATTTGCTGTGATTAATAAAGCAAATTAAATATCTCCTGTTGTTGTTAACTATTGAAGAAATTTTACTTGAAAATAAGTAAAGATTTCTTTTCAAATTTACATTAAAAATCACCAAAAATTTTAAAAAAATTGGTTCCAAAAAAAAAAAGCTAACACGCCTCAAGTAACCATTCCAGATATATCTTCAATTTGTTTCTGAATTTGAAATATTATTAAAATTCTCTTAAAATCCAAATTCAGAAAAAATTAACTACATAAAAAGTAAGGGAATTAAGAAATTTAGAATTTATTATCTTCTTCGAAACTTTGATATTTGAAAAAGGTTTCACTATTTGTTTGATTAGTTGAAAATTCTTAAATAAAAAAAAAATAGAATTGATTTTGTGATAAGATTCCTTCTCTATATTTATAAATGAGCAAAGATACAAATGGAATCAATATTATTGATACAATAGAGAATAAATGGGAGGAGGTGTATCAAGAAAATAAGGTGAATAAGAAGAAGATATTGATAATAGGATCTACGATATTAGGTCTGATTGTATCTGGATACTTTTATTACAAATCAACAAGCAAAAATACAATCACAAATGGATCTATGAAGAAATCAATCAGTTTTAAAGACAAAGAAGACAACATAGAGTATATAAATTTCCATAACCTCGATACTATGGAGAAATCAGAGACAGGAAAGATCATAGATACAGAGAAAATAAAGGTATTGGGAGTGGGAAAGTATGGTAAGGTATATCTGGGCAAATCTAATGGATTGGAAGTGGCCATCAAGGAATTCGAGCCAATAGATGAGAAAGATATCAAAAAAAATTTTAAAGAATTCGCAAATGAAGTGATGAAATTGAGGTAAATGAGGAATCCCAACAAAAATAAAAAAAAAAATTTTTTTTAAGATGCAGACATGTCCAAATATTACAACTTTGTTAGCGGATATAAAATTTTTGCTAACAAAATTTAAACTGTTGTAATATTTTGGACATCCTAATTGAAGATGAAAATATAATACGTTCAAATTATTTATATATACATCGATACGATTATATTCTTTTCACATTGCATGATCTTTCCTATTCATAGATATAATTTGATTTATCATATTTTTTTTTTATTTTGTTAGTCGCATAAGAAGCCCCAACATAACTCTTTTGATGGGTGTATGTTTTCAATCTCCTCATTACTTGATCATAATGGGTAAAAAAAAAAAAATTAAATTAAATTAAATTAATTTTGAAGACATCAAAAAATTTTTTTCTATTTCAATTTTATGTTTTAATTTTATATTTTTTTTTTGTATGTAGAATATCTCAACAGATCTTTGTCAAGTCTCATTGATGACAAAATTCAATTTCCCAAATTATCTATTTACGAAAAACTTAACATAGCTCTCAAAATAACAAAAGTAAAAATTAGAAAATATAATAATAAAACGAATTTTATAATAAAACTAAATAAAATAATAAAAAAAAAAATTTTGTTTTTATTTTTGTTTTTAGGGATTATCTTGGCTTCATTACAACAATCCACCAATTGTTCATTCAGATTTTAGACCATCAAACATCTTGGTAATAAAAAACATTTCTTTATATTAAACAAGATCAGATTTATTTAATTTTAAAAATTTTATTTTATCTAATTTTATTTTTATTTAATTTTGTTTTTATTTATTTTTATTTTTTATATTTTTTATTTAATTTTATTTAATTTTTATATTTTTAATTTAAATTTTCTCATTTTATTATTTTTATTCTTTGTAATGATAGCTTACAGACAAATTGGAACCAAAGATATGTGATATAGGATTTAATTTTCTGGACAAAATGAAAGTCAATGCTTCCATTGACCAACTCAACACCATCAGTAACAACTTTACAACAAAAAAAAAAAAAAAAAAAAACTTTTGAGCAAATATAATTTAATTTTAAAAAAAAATAATAATTTCTTCACAAAAAAAAAAAAAAAAATTTTGAACAGCCAAATATTTTGCACCTGAATTTTTGTTGGAGAAAAAACTGGAACTATCTTCAAATATTTATAGTTGTAAAATTTTTTAAAAAAAATTTTTTTTTGTTTTTAAATTTTATAACAATTTTTATTTATAAATTATTTAACAATTTTTATTTTTTTATTTTTTTTTTTTTTATACCAATTTTTGTCAACAGTTTCTTTGATTTTGTGGAGATTATTGACAGGAAGCAATATTTACACAGAAGCAAACACAATCGAAGAATTAAACAACATTCACTACAAAAAAATAAGGTAAAAAATTTATTATTTTAATTTTATTTTTAATTTTAATTTTTTATTTTTTAAAAAAAGTTTTTGATTTTCTTTCTTTAAAAAATTATTTTTATTTATTTAAAATTTTATTTGAAATTTTTAATTTTAATTTTAATTATTTTTATTTATTATTTCTATTTTTATTATTTTTTATTTTTTATTTCATTTTATTTTTTATTTTTTTTTATTTGAAATTTATTTTAATTTTGATTTTAATTATTTTATTTTAATTTTAATTATTTTTTATTTTATTTGTATTTGTATTTTTTATTTTATTTATTATTTTAATTTTAATTATTTTTTATTTTATTATTTTTATTTTTTATTTTATTTAAAGGCCAGATGTTGTGGGAGTTCCTAATGAGTTGAAAGAATTCTTGGAAAGAGGTTGGAACGATGACCCTTCCCTTCGCCCCACTTGCAAAGAATATGGCCAAAGTAAAAAATAAAAAATAAAAAATAAAAAATAAAAAATAAAAAATAAAAAATGAAAAATAAAAAATAAAAAATAAAAATAAANCTCATTTTTCTTCTTCTTCTTTCTCCTCTTTTCTCCAATCCCACACCATCTATCCCCTCTACATCTCTCTCCCCTCTTCCTTTTATCTCTCTCGAATTCTCAATGGAGAAAATAATAAAAATAAAAATAATAAAAATAATAATAATAATAAAAATAATAATAATAATAATAATAATAATAATAATAATAATAATAATAATAATAATAATGATAATAATAATAATAATAATAAAAATGAAAAGAATGATAATAATAATAATAATAATGATGATGAAAAGAATGATAATGAAAAAGAGAAGAAAAAAGAGAAAATTATAATAAGTTTAAGTTGTATTGGTCTTTCCAAATTAGAAAAATACTACATGGAACCTCACAACCACCTACCCAATGAAAATCAGAACCAACTATCTAATGAGAATTGTAATGAGAAGAAAGGAGAAGAGAGAAAAGCAATGAAAGAGTATTTAAAAAGAGTGGAGAACTGTATTTTAAATTTATTTAATATTTTTTCAGTGAAAAGTGTAGTGTTGTGTGGGGGAATTGTTCAAAATAATTTTCTTTCTTTTCAATCTTTCTTTTCTCTCAAAAAATATCCTTTTTCTTTGAATATCTCTAACCAACAAAGCTCTTTATTAGGAATTGCCAATTATGTCATACACCAACTCCAAAAATAATTATTTTTCAAATAAAATCTTTTTCACTGAAAAAAAAAAAAAAAAAATTTTTTTCAACAAAGATTTTCAAATACAAAATTTTGAGAAAATTGACATCTAATGGGAATGAAAGATTAATTTAAATGGGAAGGATTTTCAGCAAATATAAATAATTGATAAAATAAAAAAAATGGATGAGAGAAATATATGCCAAGAATTCAAGTTTCTCGTAGTCAAATCTAATGAACTATTTGATAGATTAAGGGAATTATCCCCATTTGGGAATAAATGGACAGATTATTTTCAAAAAACTTTTCAAATTTTCACAAAATTATGGAATTTTCAACAACAAAACAGAATGATACTCGAAAATTTTATGAATTTGAAGAGATATGAATTGGGTAAAAAATATAAAACCCCAAAAGGAACAAGAGAAATAATTTTTTTGCTTATAAATTTGGAAAAATATTTTTTTAGGCGAAATAGCATCCAAAATTGCTCAATTATACTATCATTATTATTTGAGGACATCAGATAAAAGATATCTGAAAGAATCTTTTATTTTTTATGATGCAATAAGAGAAAGGTAAAATTATTTGAAAAATATCTCTTCATTTTCAATCTTATCATCTGAGTATCTCACGCTACCTTTTTTAATATTTTTAATTTTTAATTTTAAATATTCCCAATATTCATTTTCATTTAATTTATTTTAATTTATTTTAATTTATTTTAATTTATTTTAATTTATTTTAATATTTTTAATTTTTAATTTTAAATATTTATAATATTCATTTTCATTTAATTTATTTTAATTTATTTTAATTTATTTTAATTATGAAAAAGACAATATTTTAAGCAAATATCATTGGATCAAATATTGAACATAAACAGTGGAGAAATAACGGGAAATAATGAAGGAGTGATGATGGAATTGTACGTAAAGAAACTAAGATACATGGTGAGATATTTGGTTGTTTGTATTTTATTACAAGAAAAAAATAAAATTCAAAAAATTCAAAATGAATTACAAAAAAATATCCTCCTCTACATCCAGTTTTTTCAGAACCCCTCCCTCGATACTTTTCAATGGAACTTTGTCATTAAAGGTTTTTCTTTTTAATTCTCTTTTTTTTTAAATTTTTATTTCTTTTTTTGTTATTTTTTTTTATTTATTTTATTTATTTTATTTATTTTATTATTAAAAATATTACAATTAATTAAGTTTATTTTTTTATAATAATTTTTTATTTTTTTAAAAAATGATGGGTAGAAAGTGAAACGTTTTTGAAATTAGAGGAATTTAAAAAAGAAATACCATACTATCTCCTTTTTCCCTTTCCTTCCCTCTCCCCTTCCTCCTTTTCTCTCCTTACTAATCAAAACTCCTCTAATACCTCCTCTAATACTTCCTCTAATACTTCCTCTAATACCTCCTCTAATACTTCCTCTAATACTTCTTCTAATACCTCCTCTAATACTTCTTCTAATACTTCCTCTAATACCTCCTCTAATACTTCTTCTAATACTTCTAACACTACCTCTAATACTCCTAACACTACCTCTAATACTTCCTCTAATACTCCTTCTAATACTTCTCATACTTCCTCTAACACTACCTCTAACACTACCTCTAACACTACCTCTAACACTACCTCTAATACTTCCTCTAATACTTCTAATACTCCTTCTAATACTTCTCATACTTCCTCTAACACTACCTCTAACACTACCTCTAATACTTCCTCTAATACTTCTAATACTCCTTCTGATACTCCTAATACTTTCCCAAACAATAACTCTAATACTACATCTTATAACAACTCTAAAAATGTAAAGGAAGTAGAGGAGAAAGAAGAAAATTTACACAAAAGTTTTTCTTCTCTTCATCTACATCATTTCTCTCTCAACAACAATACTAACCTTTCTGATAATAACATCAATAATAATAATAATAATAAAAAAAATAAAAATAAAAATAATAATCCTAATATAAATAAAAATAATAAAAATAATAAAAATAATAATATTAATATTAATAATAATAACATTAATAATGATGACCAGATTAACATTAATAGAGAAGAAGGAGAAAGGGAAGGAGGTAGAGAAGGAGGTAATGAAGGAGTGAAAGAAGGGATATTTATACAAAACATGTTGGTGTGTTGTTTTCCAAATTCAAGTCATATTAAATTCAGTGAATTATCTCTTGAAATGTTTCGTTTCATTCAAATCTTTGAAGTCCCTCTCTCCCCTTCTTCCCCTCCTTCTTCTAACCATCTCACTAACAATAATAATAACACCAACAGTAATAACACTAATAATAACAGTAATAACATTAATAATAACAGTAATAATAATAACACTAATAACAGTAATAACACTAATAACAGTAATAACATTAATAATAACAGTAATAATAATAACACTAATAACACTAATAACAGTAATAACATTAATAATAACAATAATAATAATAACACTAATAACACTAATAACATTAATAATAACAATAATAATAATAATAACACTAATAGTAACACTAATAACATTAATAATAATAACTATGTAAGCGAGGGGATGAAAAGGAGGGGAGGAGAAAACATAAAAAAACATTTATTGTACAAACCTTCTTCTTCTCTTTTCCTTCTTTTTTCTTCTCATTCTTTTAAAGACCTCCATCCCTTCTCTTTTTCCTTCTCTTCTTCTGACAATAACAACACTAATGTAAGTAATAACATTAATTATAACAATACGAATAATACTATTAATACGAGTAATACTAGTAGTATGAATAATACGAATAATATGAGTAATAATACGAATAGTATGAATAATACGAATAATATGAGTAATACGAATAGTATGAGTAATTTATCAAATAATTTAACATTGAATTCATCAACAAACCTATCTTTAACAAACTTTAATGAGAATAATTCGAACCACAAAAATATGAATACTACCAATATTAATACGAATGTTAATAACAAAACGAACACAAGCAACACAAAAAAAGTAGTAAATGCAACACCAGCTTTGTTATTTTATTTTTCTTCTTTTTCTTTATCTTCTTTTCATAATCCCTCCTCCACGCTTCCTTCTACCCTTTCCTCATCAACATTCCTTTCATCCAACTTTGATACTCCTCTTACAAATCCCTATAAAAAAGAAGATAATTTCAACAACAGTGACAGTCACAATAATAATAACAATAATAATAATAATATAGATAGTAATAATAATAACAATAATAATAACAATAATAACAATGATAATATTGAAAGTAATAATAACAATAATAATAACAATGACAATGAGGAAGAGGAACCAATAGTTGTTGCTGAAAACAAAGAAAATAACATTTATGTTTCTGATTTAATACCTTTCACAAGAAAACCTCTCATTCTCGTTTTTGAAATTGATACAAATCCTGATTTAAACGTAAAAATTCTTTTAATTTATTTTTTGTTATCAAGTTTTATAATTATTTTGTTGTAATTCAATTTTTAATACAGGAAATAAAGAAAAGAGGAAATAATGGGCTAGTAATTTTAAAATCTCCAAAAAAACAAATTACAGAAAAAGAAAAAGGGAGGATATTTACTTGTTTCTTGTTTGATCCTTTCATTGCTTTTTTTAATCTCACATCTTTTAAAAAAGAATTGATAAACATTGAAAATCACAATCAATTTTCTGTTTTGTTGAAAAAAACGTTGCAAGTTATGGAAAACTTGTTCTACCAAAACTTATTCTCTCATCCTCAAAAAAATAATTCTTCTTTCAAAAACATCCTGTTAATGTTAGAAGATGATTATCTTCGTTTCATAATTCAAAAACATTTTTTTTGTTATTGTTGTCTTTATTATCATGATTTCACACCCAACACTCCTGATTTTCTTCCTCAAATTTACCCCTTCTCTACCGAATTTCTTCTCTCATCTTGTGAAATTCAGCAAAATATTGGGGAAATGGCTGAATTATTGGGTGTAAAAGATCAATTTTCATTTCAAAACAAAAATTAAAAAAAAATTTTTTTAATAAATAAATAAATAAATAAATATACAAAATAATTTATAATTATAAATTATCATTCAAAAATTCTTTGTTGTTCAATTTTACAGTATCTTTAAACAATCTTTTCCTTTTTTCATTGAGAATTTTGTTTCTTTTGTAAATGAAAATTGTTAAAATCAAAATTGATATTAACAAAGCAACAGAAACAGGAACAACAATCGCCACAATCCAAGTTAAACTCTTGTTACAAACATTCTTGTAAACAATAGAAAATAATTTTCCAGTGTAAATTTCAGATTTTGAGATGGAACATTTTGAATTATTCTGATTAAATTGGAAAGTAACAGAATTGAATTTTCCATTACATTGTGTCAAATTACATTGAATAAGATCCAAAGTCTTCATGGATGAAGAAACCTTTGAAACATTTCTTAAAATAATAAACAAATCTCCTTTGAATGTATTTCCTTCATCTGCCAATATAAAAGCTGAATTTGTATTTAGATCGGATTCGCTCATCACTAGGAACAATTGAGAATCATTATAAAATTGGAACATTTGAGATATTCTTATTCTGGAGTTTACAACAATTAATTTGAAATCAGAAATAGTGTAATTCAGATTAAGAGTTGGGGTAAGAGAAAAAGATGGAATCACAGTTGTGGTTTGTGTTTCTGATGTTGGAAAAAAAGTATGAGAAATTGAAGTTTCAGAAGGTGTCATTGTGATAGGAGGAGTTGTTATGAGAGGAAATGTTGTGGGGCTCGTTGATGATATCTGATGAGTAGAGGGAGTAATTGTTGGTGTAAAAATTGGTTGAGATGTGGTCGGAATGTTCGAAGAAACCAGAGTAGTTGATGATAACACATTTGTTGGTGTAGGTATCAAGGAAGAGGGAATTATAGAAGGAGATAAAGTATCAATTTGAGTAGTTATTAGTGGTGAGGTTGGTGTAATTGGATTTGGAGTAGAAGAGGATGGAGGAATAATTTGTGTTGTGGAAGGAGGAAGTGATGTCG
>JAMYWO010000012.1:202272-305252 GCA_024220525.1 Cochliopodium minus | reverse complement strand
GAATACAACAAGCTTGCGGAAGATTTACTGGACTTTGATATCAAAGATTGGAAGGATTGTGTTCAAAGTGACTGTCTTCCTGACAATATTTCACCACTCGTTGTAGAAAAACTAAAGTTGAGAGTTCTATTTGAGGATGCAACGAAAAAAGGAGAAAAAATGAGATTGGAATTTCAAATGAAAGGCTCTCCACTCTCAAATGAAGAAGTTTTAGGAGGTTATTCTGATTGGAAAGATTTTTTTCAAAAAGTTTGCCACTATGATAACGATCAGAGCGAAGAGTTCTCCAAGCTGATGAATGAACAAGATTTTTCCATTTTCCATTGGAACTTTATCACCAAAGAAGACCTTTCCTTCTTACAAGAGGATCTCTCAGAAGAAATTACTTATTTTATCAACAATCATCAAAACCCTTCTTTTGGTTTCAAAATGAGAGAAAAACTTGTTGAATTGAATCTTATCAAGAATCACAAGAAAACCCAAATAAAAGGTGACTTCAAATCTTGGGAAGATTTTCTCAAAACTTGTTTTGTTGAACTAAAGAATCCAGCTCCTATTGAAGAATACATCAACATGTTTGAACAACATGATATATATTTGTGCCACTATGAGCATTTGAAAAACGAATCAGTCAAAACAATTCTCTTTCACAAAGACATTCTCAACATCAAGCCTCAACACAGAATCAAAATATTTAAATATATATCAAATTAAATTTTTTTTTCAGTTTTTAAAAATAAATAAATATTTAATAAAATTACAAAAAAAAAAATGACATTCATAGATTCCAGGAAATATTAAACAATTATGAGAATTTATGAAAATTGTGGTTGTATCCATTCATAATATTGTTTCAATTTTTCGTCACAAATCTCCCCAAAATTAACAACTTTGCCATCCAAAACAAAAGTCTTGGTGTAAACACTCTCTAATATCTCCCTTCTTTTTTTAAAAAACTCATGAACTTGCTTCAAAAAAGTTTGTTTGGATTGACCAGCTGCATGCATTATAGGAATTTCCTTGTGAGATCTATAATCCATTGATAATCCAACTTCAGTATTACTATTATTGTTCAACTTTAAAAATTGAGGTTCAACATTGTTGACATTCAAAACCAAATCGAAATTTAAATCTAAATCAACCTTTGTCGACAAATTAGTATTAATAAATTAAAACATCTTTTTTGATGATTATAATATATAAAATTATTTAAAATTTATATTTTTCCACATGCCCAGATGATTATAATATTTTTCCCCTCAAATAAAAAAATTCACCTTTTCCAATTCCTCAAAAAATGCAAGAGTAACCAAACCTTGTTCATCAGAACATTTCCCAGAAAGATTTTTGACATCGTTATATTCCACCACCTTTGTCCAGAATTGGCACATCTGATCGACATCCCCGATGGAAAACCCTGCATTAAGATATTTGTATTCAAAATCCTTCTTCCCTTGGTGATATCTATCATATTTTTCCTTTGTCACATTATATCCCACTTCTTCAATTCCACAATTCCATATCACCTCATCACCTATTGGCCATAACTTGCCATCCGTGCCAAAAAAGATCTTTTTGTTGGTTTTGTTCTTCATTTCGAGAAATTTCAATCGAATGTCTTCTTCTCTTTGAAAAATAATAATATCAGAAATATCTCCAAATACAACAACCGATTCCAAATTATTCTTGTTGGAATCACAAAATTTTTTGAATGCCTTCCTTTTGTTATCCATATTAATTTTCCAATGGTCATCGAATACGAATGTTCCTTCACTATAAATTTCCATTTCCAATCTGTTGATCAATGATGTTCCTATCATCATACAGTCGGGATATTCTATAGGATTAGAGTAACCTACATAAATTATTTTCTCACTTATTCTCTTAACTTCTGGTGCTGTATTAGTGTTTCCCCTGAAAAATATCAATACATTAGTCAGAAAAAAGAAAAAAATTAATGCCAACAATTTTTTTGAGAATAACATTCAAATTTTTTTTTTTTTTTCAAAGATATTTGAGATGTCTTGAGCGGTATAAATAATTCATACATCTCATCAATCTACTTTATTTGAGAATTTGGTTTCAATTGTTGAAAAAATTTATTCTATGTTGTATATTTATTCTACATATTTACACCTATTTAACAAAAAATATTCAGTATTTAAAAAAAAGATTTTAAAATCAAATGAAACAATTTGAAAAATATTACTAATTTGCATCTCTTTTTGTACTTTCTAGATTCGCTTTGGCAACCAACTCATTTAGAGTTGAAATTGAGTTTTTTTGATCAACTTTCTTTTCTGTAGTTTCATTTTGTAGGTAGTTATCATCACCGAGATAAAGGCTGAGTATCTCTTCAATCTTTTAGCACTCAAAAATCAAGGAAGTTATCTTCTTAGGGTTGAAATGTTTCTTTTGAAAATAGAGAAACATGTTTCCTTTTTGATAATTCTCGCTAATGAAGTAAATGAATCTTTGAGTCCTAAAGATCTGTATCTGCAAGAAATCACACAAAACTGTTCTGAATGGATGCGGATCAAAGTATTTTCAATGCAAGAACGGACATTGTGTTATTATTTTCTGTTGCTGGTTCATGGCTTCTCCAAGTGTCAACCCAAAACTTTCATATCTCCTGACCTCCAGATTAAGTAAATAACTGAGTCTTATTTTGTAAATATTTTGTTTTTGTATAATTAAAAATATCACTATAATAAAATTATTTATTGAAAATTATATATCAAGTCATGAGAACAAATGTCAAATATTTTTTTTTTTTTTTTGGGGTTGATAAATTTTTTTAATAAAAAATTTTAGACTTAATTCAAAGTGGGAGTTAACCCANATTAATTTTATTATAGTGATATTTTTATTTAATCATAAATTTTTCAATTTTGAATAATATTTTTGATCAAAAAAAAAATACAAGTTGTTTTAAATTTTATTTCTTTAAGTTCTATTTATAAATAAAAAAAAAAGATGATCCAGGATGTCATTATAATGTATATTTCTTTCTCAAGACAATCATCTTATTATTTCTAATATTGCATATTTTTAATAGAATTGATAAAGGGAATTCAAAGATCAATTTCATCAAAGAATTATACTCCAATATTTCAAATGAGAAGAATTTGATAGGTGTTATTATTGGATCCAATCAAAAGATTTACACCAAAGATAATCTCGAAAAAAAATGGGAAAAGATAATGGAATCAGATGCCAAAAAATTGGATCTTGTGTCAAGCTTCTCGAAGGCAATAGATACATTCAAAGACAATAAAAATAAAGAAAGAGATAGAAACATAATTTTGATTCTATCCAACAAAATCAAAGATAAAGAGTATGAAAAATTGAAAGATGCCATTGTAAATAAATTGAATAAGAATAACATATCTATCGACATCATATCGTTGGATGAAGAAGATAAAAAGGTGAAAGTACTCCATCAATCTATCAATCAGAAAAATTCAACTTTGATATTTGCCAATTCCGAAACGGATGCGAGAGATATCATCAATAAATTGGGTAAAGATCAAAACGTATTAAAATTATAAATAACCATATTTATGAAAGCTTTTATAGTATTATATCAACAATAATGACTGAGATCTTGATTATTCAAAAGATAATATCTTATTTCCTCAAATAAATAAATCAATTATAAACATAAAATATTTGTATTGAGATCCTAATTAATAAAATTGATCAAATTGATACAATTAACATTAAGTATATATATATTAATTCCTCTCAATCATAAAGATAAATCAACAATGAATTTGAATATAAATTTGAATATGATTGAACCATTGGAAATGAAAGAAAATCAGCTCACGAATCGATTGAATTTCGAAACTCCCAGAGAAAATGGGGATTTGACCAATTTGAAGGCGAATGAATTGACTAAACATGATGTGGGCTTCACACCTCGAGCATCGAGCATCTTATTGACGAGAATACCCACTGAATTGGCGAATATCACACCCAGATACGATGAATCCACAGATTCGGATACAGAGACGGAGGGAATGAATAGAGAAAGCAGAAGAATCAAAATGAGATCAATCTCGATCCAAAAACGGGTGAGTAGATCTTCTTTGCCAAAGGAAGAAGAAGATAATAATGATACTGAATCTGACACCGAATCCGAAATCAATTTCAACAAGAGTGATAAAAATCTTTTGAATGGATCTTTGAATGGATCTTTGAATGGTTCTTTGAATGGATCTATCAAATCCTCCAATAAAAAATCAAAGCCCAACATTCATCATATTAATGAGAGGGAAATGTCCCCCAGTGAAGCTAATCTCCTCAATACACTCGACAAGGCGATGAATGGATCCAATAATTCCAATCTCCAGCTAAAAACATTGGAAGAGAAGAATCTCAGCGAAAAAAACAACAAAAAAACTCAAAATAACGAAAAAAACAAAGGTGATCTCTCTCACGAACAATCATCAGAGACTACAGAGTACAGTGATTCATCTGATACGGAGGAGACGATCCATCAACCCACCATTGGTAATATCTTTCCTCCTTCTGATCAACCGTCCCCTTCCCCACGTGATACGACTTTCAATGATATTATCGGAAGCAGCGGAGATATTGCCCATTCAAAAGAAATCAATAAGGTAATTTTAAAACTTTATAAAATTCTTTTCAATTAAAAATAATAAATTATAAATTGAGATTTCGATCCACATTAAAAATTTCATTTATTTGATTTGTTAAATAATTATTTTTTTTAATAATTTTAATAATTATTTTTTCAAAAACAGATAAAGTTCAACACAAGAAAACTCAACAAAATCAAGGATTTGCTCACTCCCATCAAAAACAGGGATCCTTCCGAAACCACAGACAAGCAGATGGGCAGAAAGTCCACCAACAAGAATCTGATGGAACAAAAGTGGACAGGAGACTATTACGACATTAACGAATGTACAGATTCCGACACAGAGACGGACTATCGTAGCAGCATAAACATCAACGATCTTTCTCCAAACGAAGCCAACATTTTTCAAAGTTATAAAACCAATTCTTCGAATAACTCTTTCTCTAACAAAATATCTCCAAACAAGAAAGATACCACAAACTCGCAAAACTCTGATCCTTTCAAAAAAGAGTCTCCCAAAAGAAGCAATGGACAATCTCCTAGGTCAAATGGGAAATCTCCTAGATCCAGTGTTTCTCCGCGTAATTCCTCTCCTAACAAAGAAAGTTTTGCTGAGAAAAAAGTGAGTGTCGTTGAAGACAAACAAGAAAAAATGAGTCCCAAAAAAGAAAAGAACGAGGATCAAAAAAAGAAAAGCCCAAAAAGGAAAAATTCCAACAAAGAAAAGTTTGACAATGATACTCCGTTTGATGAGAAAATTGTCACCAATTTTAAAGGGAAGAATGACAAAGGGTTTTTCAACCTTGGACGCCTTTTCCAGAAGAAAACTATAATGACTGATCGTAAGCCAATGAAGGAGAACATCAACGAGAACATCAATGTGAATGGCCCCATGTCCGAGAGAAAGAATTTGTTTCACTTGAAACAAAAGAGTCACACCATTGAGGAGGTCAACAATATTTTGGAGAGCTCTCGCTTCAAGGTGGATCAGAAGTGCATCACTAATCTCAAGCATCTTCATAACAAAAAGGTTTCCAATAGTTTGGATGGTAACACTAAGGATGCCATTTCTCTTCGTGATAAGAGCGACAAAGATTCTCATAGACCTGTCCCTAAGAAACTTCCTATTAGGAAATCACCTGTTAAAAATACCAAAAACTAACAAAAAGACAAACAAAATTTTTTGAGATAAAAATAAAAACAATTTTGAATTTTTAATTTAAATTTTATTCAATTTATTTGACAAAAAAAGTTATCATTTTGTTGATTGCTTTTTTCAACCTCTTTTTTTGGATAGTCTGTATTTGTATCATACACCTTAATTTTCGCTAATCTCTTCAAAACATTGGAAACATAGTCAAACATCTCCTCCACTCCATCCCCAGACTTTGAAGATGTCTCAAAATATAACAAACATTTTGAAAAAGAGAATTTCTTTGCCTTTTGAAAAGATTTTATTGAGAAAAAAAATAAAAAAAGATCTATTTAAAAAAAATATCTTTTTAAACCTCTTCAAAAGAAACAACCCTTTCTTCTTTCAAATCAGATTTCATCCCCACCATGATGCGAAAGGAAGTGTCGTTTTTGTTAGTGTCGTTGTAATAAGTTTCCAGTTTTTTAAAAGACTCCCTATCTTCAATTGAGAAGGAAAGAATAATCAAGGAGGAGTTTCTAAAGTACATAGGGTGCATCTGTTCCCTAAATCTTTTTTATTTTTATATTTATTTTATATTTATATTTATATTTATATTTATATTTTTTTTTATATTTAAATTTATTTTTATATTTATTTTTAAATAATTTTTATTTTTAAATAATTTTTATTTTTAAATAATTTTTATTTTTACATTTTATTTTATTTTATTTTATTTTATTTTTATTTTTATTTTTATTTTTATTTTTATTTTTATTTTCAAACTTTTCTTGTCCAGCAGTGTCCCACAATTGTATCTAATTCAATTTGTTTTAATTTTTAAAATTATTTAATTTTTAGTTTAAATTACTTTCATAGTTTCTTTTTCACTCATCTCTAAGTTTTTTATCCTAAAGTCAACACCGATTGTACACATGACTGGTTCATAGAATTTTTCATCCATTATCTTTTTTTGATTGAAAATTTATTTTTAATTACATTTTTTAAATAAATTTTAATTTATTTAATTTTTTTTTTTTTTTATTTTTTATTTATTTAATATTTTGATACCCTTCTTATCAAAGATGATTTCCCGCAATTTGAAGAACCGATAATGGCGGATTTAGCTAAATAATGAATTTTATCATCTCCTTGAAACCTCTTATTGATAGGATTATTGGGATTGAACAATCCTCCATGGAATTTCTTGAAGATCTCCAGATTAGATAACTCCCCTGAAGATAAAATCTGAGTGTGGAATACCTTGATGAATATTCTCGCCCATATTTCTATCATTATGAGATATAAATTGATTAATTTTAAAATATGTTGTATATGATTTCTCTATAGAATTTTTTTTTTTGATTAGGAATGGATAGATGCGATTTGTGTTTATGAATGATATCTATAAATATCATCGAAAATAATTGATCAGTTATTATTCTTTTTTACCTTCATTTTTGCATACTTTATTAATTTGTTTATTTACATAGGATATTTTGATTATGAATGAGGGAACATCAAATTCATCCTCCACTGTTTCTATATAATCAAGCAAAATGAGCTTCCACAAGTCTTTATTGAGTAAATTTTCCATTTTTTTTTTTTTTGACTTTATCCAAAGCCCATGGCATAAAATTGAAATGCACTAATAGGTTCATTGTCTTTAAATAGAATTTGTGAATATATTCTCTTTAAAAAAAAATAATAAAAATATTGAAAAATATCAACTATTTTTAGAGAAGATCATTATCTGGAAATCAATTTAATCAAGAAATGTCACATTATAAATCTTTGCCAAAGATTAACTATTTATATCTTGGTAAATTTGCATTTTAATGCAATTCCAAAATACATGGAAATAACAATATATAGTATATTTGAGGTTATATAACTCCAAACATCGATATCGATGTTTGATTTTTTTATAGTGTTAAAAATATGTGGATCCATTCATTTATATATTAATTTATATTAATTTATATTAATTTATATACTATTCCATACTGTTAAACTTACTTTGGAAAGATAATGGAGATTTGTACGCTTTTGGAGAACTCTATTTCAACAAACAAGAGGGCATCACTAAACCAACACTTATTTACAATGACAAAGAGATAAAGGGAATCTACCCCGCAACAGCGTTCACATTAATCCAAAAAATCAATGGGGACGTTTACTTCTTTGACAACACAAGTCAAAATTATTTTTTCAAAATAAAAAATTATTTTGTTTTTAAAAATTTTTTTTTTGATTTTTTATTTCTTTATTTATTTTCTTTCAAAACACTAAAATTTTATTTTTATTTTTGTTATTTTTATTTTTTTTGTTTTTTTTTTTTTTGTTATTTTTTTTATTTTTTTATTTTTATTTTTTCATTTTTTTATTTTTTTTTAATCATAGAAAATGAAAAAAGCAGCATCACAGAGCCGATTTTGATCATGAGCGGGAAAAAAACAAAAATAATTTCTGTGGGAGGTGAATTCGCTTTCATCTACCTCAAAAATGGTGATTTGTACGCCATTGGTATTTTTTTTTTTTCAAATAATTTTTAATAAAATAAAAATTATCATTTTTCAAAACAAAAATAGGTGATGTAAAAAGATTTCAATAAATTTTATTTTTTATTTTTTATTTTTCATTTACTTTAATTTATTTATTTTTATTTTATTTTTTGTTATTTTATTTTTTATTTTTTATTTATTATTTATTATTTATTATTTTTTATTTTTTATTTTTTATTTTTTATTTTTTATTTTTTATTATTTATTTTTTATTTTTTATTTTATTTATTTTTCATTTTTCATTTTTCATTTTTCATTTTTTTATTTTTATTATTATTCTATTGTGGGACAGAATAGCCAAGGGCAACTGGGGTTGAACGACTCAGACAACAGGAGTGATTTAGTTTTTGTGAAAAATGATCCTGACATTCAAATCATTTCTTGTGGGCAAAACCACTGTAAAAAAAATAATTTAAAAAATATTTAAAAATATTTAAAAAATTTAAAAATAATTTAAAAAATATTTAAAAAATTTTAAAAATAATTTTAAAAAAATAATTGAAATAATTTTAAAAAAATAGTTGAATAATTTTAAAAAAATAATTGAAATAATTTTAAAAATAATTGAAAAAATAATTTGAATAAAAACTAATTTGAAATAAAAATTTTGAAAAAATATTTTGAAAAAGTTATTCATTAAAAATTTTTTATTTCCAATATTTTTCAGCTATATTTTACAAAAAAAATGGTGATGTTTTTACTTGTGGGTAAAAAAAAAAATTTAAATTATTTTATTTTTATAATTTGTTTAATTAAAATTTGTTAAAATAATTTTTTTATTTTATTAGAAAAAATGCGTTTGGACAACTGGGAATAGAGCAGGATCAGAATTTTTTAGAGCCATTTCTCCTCAAAAACGAACCTGGCATAAAAATGATAACTTGTGGCGCCAACCACAACATGGTTAGTTTTAATTTATTTTTTTTTTGTTTACCTCCAATTTTATTTTTGATTTATTTTATTAATTCTTAATTATTTTTATTTTACCATTATTTTTTATTTTATTTCAAATTTTTTATTTCGAAAATTTTTATTTCAAAATATTTTTTCAAATTATTTTAAAACTTTTTTTTTTGATAGTTAATTTTATTTTTTGTTTATTTTTTTAATGATCCAATAACTTTTTTATTTTAAAACCAGGTTTACAAAGAGAATGGAGAACTTTTTGCGTATGGTTGTAATTATAGGTTTTTTTTTTCATTTCTGAATTTCCATTAAATTTTATTTTTTCAAATTAAAATAAATTATATTTTTTTTTTTCGTCAAGTGGGAGACTGGGAATAGGCTCGAATATAGATTTCCAATATTCTTTCGCCAAGGTGATGAGCGACACGGATATCTCTCACATCTCTTGTGGATACAGCCACACTTTGATATTAAAAAAAAATGGTTTCAAAAAATATATAAAAAAAACATTAATGAATAATATTCAATTAAAAAACAAATTTTCTTGTCAAAATAAAAATAAAAATAAATTTTTAGGGCAGTTGTTGGGATCTGGATCAAATAGTTTTATGTAAAAAAAAATTTTAAAATTAAAAAATACACAATTTATAAATTCCTATTTTTTGTAAAGGCAGATGGGATCAATCACAGACACAAAGGTATTCACCCCGATCATGACTGACACTAACCTAAAATCTTTGTGTGCAGGTACTAAAAAATAAACAATTAATTTATTTCTGGTTTTTTTTACAAATTACAAGGATACTACCATTCTTTGTTGTATAAAAAATCTGGGGAAGTAATTTTGATGGGAAAATATGTAAAAGAAATTATATTCTAAATTTAAAACAAATATTTTATTTTAATAATTTTTTTATTTTTTTAATAAATTTTTTTTCGAATTTCCAAAATAGGATTCCATTTTTGGAAATAATGAATATCATACAGTGTTCAAAAATCCGAACATCAGAATCTTCGCATCGGGAGAAAGGCTGGTAGATTGGTCGCCTGAAACCCATCTTCACTTCAGCTCTGTTTTTAAAAATTCCATACACTTTTTGTTATTATACCTCAAGATGAACCAAAAGAAAACTAATCTCAAAATTCCCAAATTTGTTGTTTATGAAATAATCAAACGAGTTGTTTAAAAATTAAATAAAATAAATAAATTTATTAAATATTTTTTTTATTAATAAAAAAACTTGTACTCTTGGTATTTTGTGGTTGGACGAGATCCAGTTAGAGAAGTAGAAGTATGATAAGGATAAGTTGGTGATGATCGATTCTCAGATTTAATTTTTAAATCTTTTTCCCATTGGGAATAATCACTCAGAAAAGAGTTTATATCCTCATTAATTAAAAGAGTGGGAGGATCCATAGACAAAGAGGCGTGAGGAAACTTGGTCAAGATCAAAAGCATTTTCATAGTATCCGAAAAATTGGTGGCGAAGGACTCAGTCAAACTTGGGCTGGAGGAAAACTTTGGAGTGAAATAGTTTTTGGCAATGTTAAATTGAAACTCAGAATAGTCTTCTCCAACATTTTTCTATCAATTTAGAATAATTATTATTTTAAAAAAATTTTAAAATTTATTTGTTATTTTTTTTCTTTTTTTTTTTTAATAATAAAATTAATTTTAATTTATTTTTATTTCAATTTATTCAACATTTCATAAAAAAAAAAAATTTACAAAACTCCTGACCAGCACGAATGAGAAGAACCTTGACAACTTGATCAATGAGAATAGATTTAGATATAGGATTGCTTATCAATTCATCAAGATCCCCACAAGACAAATTGTCAATGGACAGATCTAATCCCAAAGAAATGTACCTTTCCCATGCTTCGTTGGAAATTTCGGATAATGAAACTTGACAGTTAGAAATAGGGATTGTTTGCTTGAGTTCTTTGTAAATCATCTTGAAAACGAAAGTGAATAGAATGATGCATTTAAAATATGAATCTTTCTTTTCTTCATTAATGTGGCAAGTAATTCTATGCAGGTGATAAATAAAATCAAAATCAAAATAATAAATTAAAAAAATATATTTATTGTTAGAAATATGTAAATATGTACCTTCCCTCGTTCTCATATTTGAATTTTGGATCATAATTGCCATGACAATCATTTGTTTGGTAATCATTTGAAAAACCACTAGAAGAAGTAGAAAAGGATTTGGCGAAGGTAGAAGTAGAAGGCGAAATATGTTGGGGAGTACATGAAGAACCACTAGAAGAAGTAGAAAAGGATTTGGTGAAAGTAGAATTAGAAGGCGAAGTATGTTGGGGAGTACATGAAGAATTAGTAGAAGAAGTAGAAAAGGATTTGGCGAAGGTAGAAGTAGAAGGCGAAGTATGGTAGGGAGTACACGAAGAACCACTAGAAGAAGTAGAAAAGGATTTGGCGAAAGTAGAAGTGGAAGGAGAAGTATGGTAACTATAATCGCTTGTTCGAGAATCAATTTGAGAGCCAGTAGAAGAAGTAGAAAAGGATTTGGCGAAGGTAGAGGTTGAAAAAGTGTTTCCGCCCGTGTGAGGTAGAGAAACGGATTCTTTTTCCAGACTTTTCTTTTTTTGTTCAAAAAAGGGCTGAAGCAGTTCCAAAACAATTTCTTTGAGAGGCGCGTTCGAAAAGGATTGATTCTCTGCTACTTTGTCCAAGAGATGATTGGCAACAAAATCTTCTCGTACAAAAACTGTGAGAGATCTTCGTTCTTTAACGCACTTTCAAAGTAGGGAAGGAGTGGTTTGTATGTGAAATAAGTAATTAGAGTTCTGTGTGAGCCATGTTGGTTCTGAATCATCAAAGATTTGATTGTATAATTCCAACATGTTCTTCTCTCTTCTATGTTGATGTTCTCTCCAAACAAAGGATCGTGGACGAGATGATAGTTGAGTTTTAGTGGTACTTCTTTGTATGGCCCCTTTTTGCTTTGGAAGATCATTTGTATTTCCATCATGGATTGATCTAATATCTTCGAGGATTTCAAGTTGGAGATCTTGAATTCTTCCTTCATACAAGAGGGGATTGAATAGTTTATTTCTGCGCATATTGCCAATTTCAAAAAATCATCTCCAAAATTCAATAATTCTTCTCGCACATTCCTCATCATCTCTCTTTGTACTTTAACATCCATTTTCATTATTTCATCAATCGCTTTGATTGTTTTATCTTCAATTCTATTCATCTTTTCCCCATAATAATCAATGATTATCTGCGCCCAGTTTTTGCAAGTCAACCCCAAAGAGGAAATCGATTCAATTGGTAAGTATTGAAGGAAATGTTTTTGTATTACTGTTGATATAATAAATTTAATAAGCATTATTTTTCATATATATTGAAATGAATAATTTTACCTTTTGGAAGATGGAAGATGGGTGATTTGGATTGAATTTGTTGAGTTAATTCTCCACAAGGATTATAAATCGTGTTCACCCATCCCATCATCCCTCTGATTATCTTGAAACTATTTTTGAAAAATAAATGCGCCAAATTAAAATCTATTTCCTCAATCACTTCGATTGATCCTCGACCATGATAATCCATTTTATTTTATAATTTCTCAAGTTTCTTATTTTTATATTTTTATTAAATTTCTTTGAATTTTTTTTTTTTAAAATCTTGAAGCCTCCATCAAATTAGATACCTTCAAATTGAAAACTATTTCCCACAACTTTGAAACGCTCTTACAAATTTTGTTTATCATAAAGAGATAGGAGATGGAAGAAGACATGGTTTTGTTCTCAAAAAAAATGTGTTTCTCCACAAAAATTTTTTTAAACCCCAACATCGTGTTGATCTTTAAAGCTTTCTTCAAGTTGTTGAGATGTTTGGAAGACCAATATTCGACTTCGTAATTGGGATTAGCATTGGAAAAAGTTTCCATGATTTCCTATATTAAAAAATAATTTTATTAATAAAAAAAAAATGGTTCAATTTGTAAAATAAAAACGATTTACAATGCATGTGTCAAGAGCTAATTGAATATGTTGATCGATTTCCAAGATGTCCTTTTTAAAAAGGCCTATGCCCGGTTCTATCTCGGACTTACTGATACAAGTCAAAGCTGAGGCACTCTCTGATGAAGGTTTTTTTAAAAAAAAAAATTGGTATTAAAGAATTGGTTATGTTTTAAAAAATTTTTATACCTGAAAACCAAACAAGCTCATCACACAATCTAATAAATATTCTCTCCATCTTTCTTACTTTTTCTTTTATTTTTTAAATTTTTTTTTATTTTTTTTTATTTTTTTTTATTTTTTAAAAATTTACCCATGTTGAGAACAGGTCTCCATAAATTGGGCTCATCTCCGAGGTATTTTGTATACATAGACTGCTCTGCACAAGATTTTTTCAAAAGCATTATTTTGAGCCTTACATTCTGGAATCCATTATTCATTAGTTGCATAATTTCTCCTATAAAAAATTTGAATGTAAAAAAATTTTAAAAAAAAAAAGGTTTTTACAGAAATAAAAAATAAAAAATAAATAAGAATACTCAAAAAGAAAATTTAAATTTTTTTAAAAAAGAAAATAAAATAAGAATAAAAAAATAAAAAAAATAAAATTTTTAAAAAGAAAATTGATAGACCTTCGCCTACATGATCAAGAGCAGAAAAAGAAATAGAGAGGATAGTTTTGACCTGTCTGAAGATGTTGATCACATTTTCCCTGACTTTCTTTCTGCTGCTGTAGAAGTACCACTTGTGCAAAAAAAGCACTATGATGATCAATGCCCCACAAAACGTTTGAATGATTGAGTCATAAGAGAAGCTTTGAAAGAAGATAAAAATTTGAATTTATTTTAATCCAAAAAAATTTATTCAAAATTTGAATTTTTGGGTATTTAAATCTTCAAATTTTTAATATAAAAAATGTTACTAGAAAAAACCAAAAAATATTTTTAATTGGTAAATTAAAAAGAAAACAAAAAAATAATTTTTAAAAAAATAATTTAAAAAAAAAGTGATTTAAAAAAAAAATTTTTACGCGGGATAATTTTGTACAGGTTGAGACAAACCACCATATAATGAAGACAAACCTACAAAAATGGCCACTGTGGCAACTTCTTCGTAATCGATAGAAATAAAATTCATTAGAGCGACGAGAATGCATCCAAACAGGATTATCATGTAGGATGTAGGATGTGGGATGAAAAGCTTGATCACCAAAAAAGAATAGATGTTTCCCAACAAAGTCCTAAAATATTAAATTGAATGAGAAATTTTTTAATTTTGTATGAAAATTTTTTTTTTTTTGTTTTTTTTTTAAAAAATTAATTTTTTTTTGATTTTTTTTTGTCATCATTTTATCTTTTCTGTTCAATAATTTTTTTAATATAGTATTACCCCCCAACCCTCACAGTCGCCAAGTGATAAGAACTTCCCGTGGAGTTTCCAAAAATCAAAATTACCTTTGACGAATAAAATAACTCATAAAAATTAAAAAAAAAAAAAAAAAATTTTTTTTTTACAGTGGTGACCATGGTCAAAGGAAAGCCATTGTAAAATCTGGCGGCCAACGGTTTCCATAAACAAGATATACAAGCAGCCAAAACAGCGAGTGCGAACAAGAATGCTTATTGCAATATGAAAAGGAGAAAAAATAAAATATCAGTAAAAAAAAAATAAAAAAAAAACAATAAAAAAAAAATAAATTTTGATTAGAAGAATCAAAAAAAATCAAGATGAATAATTTCATCAAAATAAACTTCAATAAAGTATACTGAAAAAAAATAAAAAATGTTTAGTACCATTTTCGACTCTTTCTAAAAATTCGGTGCTTTTGATGTAAGAAAAAAAAGTAGGATGCTGTGGCGAGGTGAACTTCCAAACATCATAAATGGGCTCACGAAGTCCCTCCCAAATAGGAAGCAAGCTGAATTGCACTCGGGGCTTGAGCTTATGAGATCTCAAAAGATGGGTGATGGTGGCGAGCTCCATCAGAAAGAAGAAGGAGGCGTGGAAATCGAAAATGGAGGCTTTGTAATGATCCATGACGTCGATGTCTAATTTTTGTTCGAATATTTTCCTTCGGTGCTCTCTGAGGATATGGTTCAAGTCCAACAATGAGTTTTCTAGACGATCTGAATTTACTGGTTTGCAATCGAGAATGTTGTGGAGTGCGTCTGATATTTCTTTCGCAAGTTTGGATGCGGGAGGACCGATTCTGATTCTAAAGTTGGAGAAGAAGTCGTTTTTGTCGGTGAAACTGGTTGAAGCTGCTACGAGGGCCTTCATCTTTGTTCTAAGTTGATCAAGGTCGGCCAGGAGAGATCTGTAACCATCTAGGGAATAAAAAAAGTATTCTGCCTATACGTTTCAGTAGATAAATAAAATTTTTTAAATAAAAATGTAAAAATAAAAATCTTTTTATTTATCATCCAATAAAATATTTCTTTTACCTGACAGAATGGCAAAAACATGTTGCAGGCTGCGATGCCTTGATCTATGATCTTCACCAACAGATTTATTTCTGAGAAATCTTTGAGGATTTGCCCCTTTGTCTTTCTACTTTCGAATCTATGCACCAGCTTTCTCACCAGCAAGGCCATCGCCTTCATCACCAATTCCAGCTTTGATTTTAAGATATTGCTCACCAACAACGGGAAGGGAAAGAAGATCGCCACCAACATGCTTCCTGCTCCTATCAATGTCGTCACCACAAGCTTGAAGGAAAATCTTGCGGGTGATATAAATACTATTTGTGGAGCTATACTCCAATTCAACAAAAGGATGGTGAAGAATACGAACATAAATTTGGGCGCTAGTGTTTTATATCTTCCCATCGTAACTATGAATGCGATAATGAAGATAAAAGCACCTGTGAGGTACCTTTTTGAAAATAAGTTTAAAATATTTTCAATCATATTTGATATTAGATTATCTTATTACCTATTGCTTTGTATTGATATCTACAAATCAAATAATTTAAATAGAAATATTTTTTCGATATTTTACGGTAGAGAATATGAAACCTATCAAGATTCCCAAAAGTCCTGCCGCAAAGATAAATATCAGTGATAATGAGATTCCCAGAGCAGGTTTAGCCACTGTTTTAAATGGTTTGAAAATTAAACAATTAATTGTAGATCCTTACATATTGTTGCCACGATTACTCCTAATCATTTTTTTTTTTTGAAAAAATTATGTTGGAAGAAGTGTTTGCAATAAGTATATCCTACCAAATTGTATTGCTGTCGTATTGTTTTTTATATCTGGAACATATAAGAACAAAATGGAAGATATCAAGCAGCCTGTCACACCTCTGAGTATGTTCAACATATTAAAAATGAATGCAGGAGTCACATATTTTTGAATTAGATTCATATCCTCTTTACCTGTCAATAAATATCTAAGGGAGTGTGAATTGAAATCTTCTTCAATGATTTTGTCATCTACCACAATATTAATAAGAGAGCTCTGGAATTGCAAACGTATATCATCAAAATCATCTTTCTTTTTTTCAAAAAAATCCAATTCAATTTGATTGGTTTCCTTTTCTTTCATTTTTTTAAATTTATTTGAAAATAGAAGGAATTAATATTTACAAAAACCAAAAATTTTCCTCAAATTTTAAAAATTCCTCTCATTTATGGTGTTTTTTAAAGTTTCAGCAAAAGAGTTAAGAGGAGCTTTTGAGTAAGTTCCTAAAAATCAGATAATCTCTTTCATTTTAAAAAAATGAAAATTGTAAATAGTTGGTAATCAAGCTATTGTTCAATTATAGTTATACATTAATTTTTATCCAATTCATTCAAAAAATTCTTTTTTTTTTTTTTTTTTGAATTTATTTTTTCAGATTGAAATTTTATATTTTATTTCGTTTGTGAATAAAAATAAAATGAAACTCTTTTATTTAATTGCAATTAGTGTAAGATTTCAATCCTCTTCATTTGATTAAAATATCATTAAATTAAAAGGAATTATTACACTCCATTTTCCATACCAAAGTCCTTTTTGGGATCTCAGATGTTCATCCTAATGAATTCTACCAAAAAATATATTTTACATGGGATTTATTGAGTATTTTGGCTTCGAATTATTATTTCAAAACTTCAACAACAATGGTATTTATACATTTCATCATACACATTGGTGCTTTATTCCATTTGATCATAAGCAAAAATGCATTTTATGATGCTATTTTTGATATGGCAAGCTCCTCATGGGATGGTAAAACACAGCTGATGAAAATAACCTATATAATGGGAACGGGACAAGATATCATCCTTCATTTGATGGGATTTTTTTGTGCTGTGAAGTTTATATCACAAATATCAAAAGAGAAAAAGGTTGATTAAAAAATTTTTTAATAAAAACAAAAAGATAATAATCTTAAATTTGATAATCGGAGATATAAATTTATATTTGAAAGAGGGATTACAACAAGAGATATCAAAAAGGAAAAAAAAAAAAATCATATTTAATTTGTGAAGATATAATTATCATAAAAGGCAGACAATCCCCTCTCCATTATAATGAGGCTCAAATTATAATGTCTCCCAAACTTTTGAGCCTCTTTCCCCAACTTTGAAAAATGAGCGATGATCATCAATGAAACGATCATTTCATCGATCAAGCAACTAAGATACATTTCCCTAACTTGTTCAAAGGAAATCTTCTCTGATAAGACTTGGTTTACTTGCTGAGTGTAAAATTCCAAGAGTTCTTTTTCGTGGAGTTTTCTTTCGCTGCTTTGCATACAACCCACCATGAACTTGGTGATATCAACTAGCGGACATCCAACAGAAAAACATTGCCAATCAAAAAAAGCAACACTATTAAAAAAACGAAATTATAAATATTAAAAAAAAGCAGATCTGTGATAAATCTAAAAAGATGGAAACATTTTTGAACGTGTGAAATTAAATTGTTATATTTTAAAGGAAATTTGATTATAGAAAATTGAAATGAACATACCCTCTCTTATCATTGAGCAATAATGCATTTTCGATTCTGAAATCGCCATGAAAAGTGGATACAGGGAAGTTCTCCCTCCAATCGACCATCATCTTCTTGTATAGTGCGGGAATGTCCAGCTTTGAGGAGAGAATGGCATCCAATTTCTCAAATGCAGGCTCATAGGCATTTCCATTGAGTTCTTTGGTCAATTCACGGAAAGATTGGCTTACTTTTTTAGCATTTTCGACTTTATCTGTCACAAATTCGATCAATTGAGAAAGTGTATCAGTGGAATATACTGCATATTCTTTTATCTCATCCTTTTTTCCTTCTAACTTTAATATTGATAATCTTGTATGATAGAGAAATGAGAAATAATCATAGGCATATCCCAATGCTTTCTCCTCAAGATATTTGTCATTGTTTCCCAAGTAATTTTCCACCTTCTCCCCTCCGAAATGTGGTTTATGCCAATTTATGGCATGTAATTTTGATATTGCTTTTATCACTTCTTTACTTTGATCAAAATCAGTTCCATCAACTATTAAACATAAATAAATTAAGTATGGGTTAAATTTTTTTACTTTGATTATTTGTTCCCTTTTTTATTGGATTAAGATTTTCCATGATCAATCCAAATTCTTGGCTTTCTTTATCTATTTCGCTGTAATATATGGTTGGGATGTTTTCATACCCCTCTTTTTTCAAATATTGATAGGTATTCAATTCATGTTCATAGATCTTTGCTTTGAATACCATCTCCTTCATTATATTTTTCTCAATATTTGATGTTTTTAAGAATAATTGCTTTGGATACTCTTTATTTTCAAATTCTTCTTTATATTTAATTTCAATGTTGCTTTTTTAGAAAAGAAAATAAATAAACATCTTTAATTAAACATCAACTTACAATACACTTACAATACATTGGACATCATTCCACGTATCTCTGGAAGAGAAGACTTTAAGCTGACATAATTTGTTTGAATTTTAAAAGGGAATTGTTTATTTTTTCTACCTTTCTATTTTTCCAGATAGAAAATTGACTTTATCAACCAACCACTCTATTGTAATATCTTTTTCTTCTTTGGGGAAAATCATATTCAAAATTTTTTTATTATTTTTTAATATTAGAATCTTCAAAGCAAAGCATTCAATGTATTAAGCAGAGAATTTCTTTGGAAAGTTTCTTCAAATTGATTAGGACCTTTTTTTTTGATAAAAAAAAAAAAAAGAATGGGTAATCACATTGCCAATTTATCCTCTCAATTTGCATTGGATTTGAAAGAGATCTTTATAACTAATAAAGATACCATCATTTCTCATAATGAAGATATTTCAAAGAAAATATTTGATATATTTGATAATTTGGATAGTTTGAATTCAATTGGGGAGAATCCAACCGATTTGATTCAAGATTTATGTAAGAATAATAACGAAAATAATTTTTATTTTATCTAATCAAAACCAATTCTATAAGTGGAGATAATAAGTGTTCTAAATTCGAATATAAAAGATAGGGAATTCATAAGAGGTGATTTAATTAAAGGACATATTTCTTTTATATTCACCATCATTATTTAGAATATCCATTTATAATAGCACTTGGACATAGATTCAATAAATACATTCATGTAATTGGTAATACATGCAAAACATATTATTGATAATTGTTGTAATATTGTTCTTATGTTGTATAATATTATTCTTAACAATTCACGTTATCGCCTGTAAAGAAAGGAGCGATGTTTTGAGTGCATTGATAAAGTGTAAAAAACAGTATGAAGAACTGGACAAGATAACAAATGGGTACCCATTTTTTTATTTTTTCAATTCTCAAAGATTATTTATCATTCGACTATAAGTTTTGATGTACTTGAGGAATGTTTCAAAAAGAACAGATTCATCTTCGACCATTTCTTAACAGTTTTGAAAGAGTTGAATTGTTACAACGATGAAAGTAATGTCGAAGAAAACCACAAAAATTTTTTGTTCAGGATCAAGTTTCATCTAAAGTGCCTGCAAATTTTGAGAGAAGAGCCTCCTGCTACCTTTTGGGAGGAATTCTTAAAAAAATATCCCTTTGAAAAGTCCAACCTCACTGATCTCTTCGATTTTTTGGGATCTTACAATTTAGCAGATGACAAATACTCCCTGAAGACGGAAGATGTTTTTCTACTCTTTAAGAAATTGATACCTGTAAAAAAAAAAACCCCTTTTTTTTTTTTTTTTAACACTATCACCTATGATTTATAAAAAAAAATAAATAGCTTGATTTGAGCAAAAAAGATTATGAATTCACTTTGAAACTATTTTTGGAGATGAACTTTTGTTGAATTTTGTTACTGACAAAGTAAACGCTTTTAGCGTGTTCTTTTCAGAGTTGTTTTCAAAAACATGCCACAAAATTTCGGACATAACCGTTGCCGTATTTGTTTACGATTACTTTGCTCGTGGGATTGGCGAGTCTCTGGCAATGGATTCCAATCAATTCACTTGTATTTTGGATATCCCCAAAAAATTGGGTATCACTTCTTTTCATCGTCTATTCAATGAAGTTCAGTTCACATCTCTCGTTAAAAAATATTTGAACATTTTTATCACTGATACTTACTCCAATAATCGTGCAAAGTGCTTTTTTTTTTCTGCTATTGAAAAGTTTTTGAATTTGAAGGTGGACGAAAAATACCAACCAGTTGTGGATCCTTTAGTACTCTGCGAGACATTCGATCATCGAGAATATGTCAAATTAATAACCAATGTTCATCTCTTTTTTCCGATGTTGGAAACAAAAGATGAAAAGCCCGCAACAGAGGATTATTTATTGAAAAATAAAAAGCATCTCGATGATTTGGGATTATTTATTTCTTCTCTTTCAATCTCTCGCTGTCAAAAAACTTCCATAAAGTGTTTTATAACAGATTTTTTTGAAGTCGCATACGAGTCTGGACGTTACTTTAATGTCTTAGTTCAAAATGATCTGACTGTGATACACGAGATTTTCAAGAAAACGGTAATATTTTTATTTTTTTTTTACTTTAATAATAATCGGAGTTTCTTAATTTTTTCTTCGGCAGATTTCCCCAAATCTGGAAAAAATTTACAAAGAACTTTCTCTGTTGGATGTAATAGACAACATTATCCTTCATAATGAAAAACATTTTGGGGAATCTTTTGAAAAAATATTACAAGCATTTGTTGATATTTTGTTTCAAGGAACCAAAGAAGATGTTTTTAACTGGACCTTGAGAATAACTAACGATAAGGTAAAGTATCAAAAGGGGTTAGTTTGGGAAGTTTTCTTTGACAAAATATCTTGTGTTCTTCTTACTGAAACAGCTATTGTTCTAAATGAGAATCATGTTCGGTGGTTGAACTTGAAGAGAGAGGCACTAAAAAAGTCTAAGAGGAAATTTGTTGCTTTTGATCTGTTCAGTGATAAATATAAAAGTGTATTTGTGGACTTAAAGAATGGGGTAATGTTATATTCGCGTGCCAAAGGTTTTTTTTTTTTCAATAAAATTTTTATTCATCAAAAATTTGTTGATCGACAATTAGATCAATATTAATCAACATGTTAATTTATTACAATGATTAAATGATAATTTGGATCTGATTGATCAATTATTTATTAGAAAAGTTAAGATAAAAAAATTGATCCAAATATGGCTCCAATTGAATGTTCACAAAAAAATTTTCAAACTAATTTTTTTTCATTTAAAATTTAGAACATCAAGAGACTTTCAAGAAGATGGAGAGCTCAGGTTTAGTGCAAAACATCAAGAATTTATCGAACAGCATTCAAACATACCTCAAAGATTTTGACAAAGTTAGGGAAGAAATTTTGAACTTTACTGAATTGGCTTTGGCAGAACAAGTGTAAAGCAATATAACGAAAAACTTTTTTTTTTAAATTTTTACTTTTAAAATTAGGTAATACTCACAACAAATTGAGATTAAATACTGATTCTTTGATAGAAAACATGGCTTCTTCGAATTTGCTTGATTTTAAAGAGTTCTTAAAGATGCTGGAAAATGAAACTAAAGATCTGAAATCTGAATGCAAAAAATTCATCATTCAGATGAACAAGAGTTACATTTTCGAAGAATACTGCAGAGAAGAGTTTTCAAAGCTAGAAATTAAGAAATCAACTAATCTGGAAGAAAAATTTGATTCAATGGATGAGGACAGTGAAGGAGAAACACCAAAAGTGAAGCTGACAGATGCTTCTTTATATTCTACCAGTGAAATCGACAAGCTAATCACCAAAACTAAGAACAGAATTAATAAACTCTTTACTGATGAGATCACTCTGGGTGAAATCGAAAATTTTGTCAAATTGATGAAAGAGAAAGACAAGAAATTCAGTTTGGAAATAGAAACTCTTTCTCAAACGGGATTTTTCAAGATTAAAAATACAAAGACACATTTGAAAAAATTAGAAGAATTTTTGGAACTTTCTTCTATCTCTCGTAAAAATTTTTTTTTTCATATATTTTTACTATTTATTAATCAATTTGTAGTTCAACTTCCAAATATTGAAAAAGTTTTGATTTCATACAACATCCCCTCTGAAGACGATGAAATCTTAGTTTATTTACAAAAACTCTTCGACCCTGAGAAGTCTAAATCACTCAGTGTGGAAAAAAGATCGAGCATCTCCTTGAAGGATTCATCTCCCATCTTAAAAAAGATCAAATCTAAATTTCCTTTGAATCAAGATCAGATGAGTCTCCTTGAAAATCTTCCCAACTACGATCAATTCATCAAATTCCTAATCAATAACAAGTACTATTTTGCCAAGTCTCAGTTTTCAAAGTTTATATCTTTGATAACACAAGAGTTGCAAGGTTACATTTTTAATTTTTTAGAAACAAAATTAATTATTTATTTTTTAAAAAGGAGAATATGAGAACAATCTTCTCAACAAACTAATCTTGTCCCAAAAAATTGTTGAGCCTATCATCTTGGGAATGAAAGAAGAGTCAGGAATAGCTAATTTTCTATCACATCTCAAATCCAACAAAAAATCTTCCAAAGATGATTCTAACAGCATACAGGTATTGAATCTTATCAAAGATAACATCAGTCTTCTGGAAGGTAAATGAAAAATTAGTTTATTCAAATATATGATTTATATAATTTTTCAATTAAAAGATTGGGTTAACAAGATTAAACCCGGTGCTATATCTGAGAATTCATCAAAGATAGCAGAACAAATCCTCTTTCATGGTAGCTTTGTAATCATTCTCAAAAACAAAGTTTTGTGCTATGAAAATATAGACACGGAAGCAAACATACCACTGTTCCCAACAGGACAAGAGAAAGAAGTTCAAAACACTTACTATGTTACTTACCAAAGATCTGATACTGATCTTAACAAGATCGTTCAGATGAACAGTGATGATTTTTCCGATTTGATCAGGAAATGGATGGTTTTCACATCAGAATCAAAGAGTAGCGACAAAATGATCAAGGTTTTGGTTTCTCTTCAAACCAACTTTGATGATCTTCTCGAAAAGTTGATCCAACTTCAGATTGAAGGAAATCCTCTCTACCAAAACAGAAAAATCATAGTGAATTGCAAAACTTTCCAAAAGAATGCATCTTCTCTCTTGGAAAAGTTTGGAGAACAACTTGAGGATTGGAGGAAATTTTGCAAAACATTCCAAGAAGAAGATCCACTTTCTCTCTTTCTTACCTCCAAACAGATTCTCTCATTGCAACAAATTTTGATGCACGAAGAAGACAAAGAAACTAGATTGGAGAAATTTTTCTCTTACTTGGAATTATTGTTTCCTCGAGATAGTTTTCACTATGATCGAATCGGAGAAATTTTGGATGAACATCCTCTAGAAAGCCTCACTTTCAAACCAAATTTAGAAGTTCTATTGGAAAAGAAAGTCGTGGAAGAATCTTACAAGTGGTTTTATAATCTTTCCAAGATCCTCTCGGATATCCACGAAATTTCAGAAACAGATCCGTTTGACTTTGTATGTTCTCCGAGCCGTTACAACGACAACATTTCTCGTTTATTTTTGGCTCCCAATTTCACTAACGAAGAATTATTCATGTTGTTAATAAGGTTGTATCAAGAAAGAAAACCTCATCCTAAAGAAATTTTCTTTTGTTCCCCTAGCATCACCTCCCAAGAGTTAAACCGATTCTTGGATCTTGTTTGTATATCCAAATCAAAGATTGTCAATTCTAGATTCTCTCTGATAAATATTAATCTACTTGCCAATGACTTGAGACTTCAACTTTCTAACTTTCTTTTCAAAAATGGGAAATCTTGTCCTCTCAATCTAATATTCTCAGATGGCAAACAACTATACACTTTTTTCTTTTTTTTATAATTATTAATTTTTTAAATTAATTCACTTTAGATATTGGAAGTGAATCATTTTTGTTTCTTCAAAAGTTTGATTATTCCCAACCTAACAAGAAGAAAGAGATTTTGTTGAATGAAGAATATCTCCGAGAAACCATCATCCAAAAGAAATTTGTCGATTCCAAGTACATCAGCATTGATTGCGAAGAAGGGGCGGATGGAAAGTCACATTACATCAACAGCCAAATAGAAATTTCTAAAGAAGAGGACGAGAGTGTTGCTATCCACATCACTATCAACAAAGAATTCTCGATTTCTTCCATCATTGAAACTCTTTGTGAATATTCAGCAGGATCAGATGAAGATCAAACATATGTTGTTCATTTTGATCTCTCTTGTTTTGCCCCACTTTCCCAAGTAAATGAGTTTTTCTTTCTTCTGATTTTTACCAACTCTATCAGTGATCTTAATAGTGGGAGGGTTTTCACTTTAGAGAAACCTGAAAACTGGACTTTTTATGTCGAAATTCCTTCTAGCTCGGTTACTGATGTATTAACAAACAAAACTTCGCTCATTAATGAAATTCCTTCGTAAAAAATTCAATTTTTATATTTTTAATTGTATTTAAATTATTTTGAAGGGTCAAGTATTCTTCCGAGAACATTGTTATCTATCAATACAAGCCACTAGATTTTGATAATAAGATGCGAAAAGTATGTTGGTGGCTTGCTGCTTTTACAGAGGAATACAAAAAAGGAAGAAAAGTGATCGATTTGAATGTAGGAGAAGGTCAGATCAGTGATCATTACACCATTGCTAAAATGATTGAATCAAAGTATGAGAAAATTTACAAAGATGATAACAACTGCAGAGTTTTGATGAACAAAATATTTCAAGAATATCTCCCTAATTCCAAGTTACACAAAATGAAAAAGATTCACCAAAGATTTTTCTTTTCATTCATGGAAAAAAGGGTAAATGAATTTTTTCAATTTGTTTTCTTATTTATTTTTTTTTATAAAAAAAAAGATTGATTATCTCATCAACAACCCCCAATTTACTTCAAACACTCTCGGCATTTCTGGAAAAAAGTCTTTTTCAAGCTATTTAAATTTGGGATCAATTCTGATAAACGCCATGTTGCACGAAGTGGACAACTACCTTGATAAAGAAGTAAAATGCCAATGGAACAGTTTTCCTCATCTTTACTTGGTAACTGACGGATTTAGGTAAAAAGAAAAAAAGAAATTTTTTTTTACTTATTTTTGATTATTTTTTTAAAGTTTTAAAGTTTTGTCCCTAGACAAAACTGACACCAGGAACAAAAAAAGAATTCAAGAACTCGAATCACTTGAAGTCAACAGAGATGTTGAGTTTCCCATGGTCCCTGACATAAAAATTCTTAAAAAGAAAGCATCATTGATCAAATATCTTTCTTTGTCGATTGGAACTAACGAAATGGACATTTTATCCGTTCTAACAGAAAGTAATTACATTTTGACCCTTGATTATGCTTTAAAGATGATCCAAGTCCACGAAAGACAAAAAAATAAGGTAACTTTCTTTTTACAAATTATCTATCTAAACAATTTTTTTTCTTTAAAAAGATCCCAACCATCATCAGTGGAGAGACAGGTATTTTCTATTTTATTTTTTATCAATAATGTTGTTAAATTTTTATAGGGGTGGGAAAGACCGAGCTTTTGAGAGTTTATTCAAAGATTTTGAACGTTTCCAAAAATTACAATCCAGATATCTTGAATGAGATTGTAGTTTGGATCAAAGCTAATGTCTTGGAGAAACTAAGAAACAGTGTTGATTTCCACAAACACTGGTCCAAAAATTTAAGAAATGAAAGGGCTTACTATGAAAGAGTGGTGGAGGTGTTCGAGATGATACAAAGCTTCAAAAACCATAAAAAAGATATTTGCAAGTTAGTGGATGAATGGGCAAGTGATTATCTCAAATACAGGATAACCAATAACCACAAATTATTCCCCATCATGAATTTGTTTCTTAAAAATGAGTATTCTCACAAAGATTTCCTTCTGGAAGTTCTTGGTGAAGTAGATATACGCTTGGAAACCTTGTCCATCTTGGTCACCAAATTCAAAAACTTTTTGAACACAAACTACGAGAAAGAAAAGAGCTACAAAAAAGATTCTTCTATGGAAGATGAAGAAGAGAATGATACTCTTAACGAATCTATTTCGAGCCAGTCCAAAGATAGGATGATGGATCTTCTCGACCTAATTGATCACCAATACAATCAAAATGTTATCCAATTTTTTCAGATTGTTTTGAAATCTTCTTTTTCAAACCTAATCACTGATGCTTTCATGATCGAAAATATGTTGGCCACCCAGTTTATCATCCTCGAAAAATCACAAGAATTCAATGACCATCTAAGCTTGCTCAAAACTGATCACAAAAACCCCGAATTTGTGATTGATACACTTGAATCACTGATCGAATTAAAACCCAGAGAAATTTTTTTCAAGATGTCAGTGGTAAAATAATTTATATCAATTCTTTATGTTGGAGAATTAAATTTTAATTTAATTATTTAGCATGGGGGATTGAATTTAGAAAACATTAAATCAATTTTAAAACCTTTCATTGAAAATGCCAGAGAATGCCAAAGGGAGGGATACATCTTCACTCTATTCTTCATAAGTTCTTTCAAATTTTTTTTTTACTTCCCTATTTTTTATCTTTTATGTTCGATAGGATGAGCTCAATACAAGTACATGTATTGACGTCTTCAAGGAACTCATGTTCGATAATTGTTTGTGTGGTGAAAAAATGCCTTCCAACATTTTTTATGTGGCTGCCATTAATCCATACAGAAAAGTGGAAAATAACCAAATCCAAAGTGAATCCAAAGACAGCAGAGCACAAGGTCTTTTTCAACTTGATTTTTATTTTCTTCTAAAATTTTTTTTTTAATTTCTAGGGCACGAAGCACAAGTGAACGAATATAATGTTTATCCAATCCCACAAAGTATGGGCGAACTTGTTTGGGATTTTGGTGCATTAGGAGAAAATGAAGAGGAAGAATATGTCAATATTTTGCTGAATTCTTTCTCCGACCAAAACTCTATCTTTAAAAGGGCTTTTGAGCAAAGTTCTATGACTAATTATATGATCCATCTCATCATAAAATCTCAAAAGAAAATCAAAGAGTTGACAAGTGATTCCATCAATTAAATTTTTTTTTTATTTATTATTCATTAAACTTTTCTAGATAATCAAGCTTCTGTTTCACAAAGGGACCTACAAAGAGGTAAAACACATTTTTTATGTAATAAAGTTGAAATTTATTATTCAATCTAGTTTTCAAATTGATAAAGTACTTCTACCACAAAAAAATCGAGATCAAAAGTCTTCACGAAAAGGGTGAACTTAGCATCGAACCAAGAAATAATCCTATGACTGATTCTGACATATTTGAAGAAAGCTTGATCCTTTCTATTGCTGTTTGTTATTACTTTAGATTACCTTCTCAACAAATTGATCAAGAAGGGACGACTATCTATCCTAGATCCATTTTTGAAAGTTTTATGGACGAGTTGATTTCTATTCAAAATCAAAAATTCAAAGAAATCTTGGAGAATGAGATGTGTTTTTACATTGACAACATGACTATTCCAGTATAATTAATAAAAATAAATTTTTCATATATTTTTTATCATTAATAAATAGGTTTCGATAGCCAAAAACGAAGCATTGAAGGAAAATATTTTTAGCATTGTGGTGTGCATTAGTTCCAAAATCCCTCTTTTGTAAAATTATCTTCATTTCATTTTTTATTTAAATTATTTAAATTAGAATCAATGGACAACCTGGATCAAGTAAAACTCTTTCTTTCAAGATTGTGGAAGAGAACATGAAAGGAAAAATTTCTATTAACAATTTTTACAAGTCATTCTGCTCGATTGATGTATTTTACTACCAATGTTCCAAGTATAGTGTTTCAAATGAAATACAATTCATCTTTGAAAAAGCCATTCAAAGACAGGAATCTTATGATGAAAGGTAACCCATTTCTTAATTTAAATCAACCTTTTTAAATTTATTTTTTAAAAAGAAACCAATCTGCGTAGTCTTCTTGGACGAAGCTGGCCTCCCTAAAAAACAAAAAAATCCTTTAAAACTTGCCTAATGATCACCAATGAACCTTTCGATAATGTAAAAAATTCATTTAAAAAACATTTTAAAATATTTAAATATTCTAGGCAAAAGCAAACAGGGTGATTAATGTTTTCAGACCTGAACCTCAAACCAGTGATTTGTTAGGTTTTGTGTTTAATTATCAATTAATTTTCTTTCTTGTCTGACCCTTTTTTCAAAGTTCTGGCACAAGGATGCATTAAGATAGCTAACGAACAAATATTTAATCAAGAGATGACTATTCTAAAAGGTATTTGTGCAGCATACGAAAAATTGAGAAGCTACGACAGCCAAGAAAAAAAACCAAAGTATCCATTCTTTTCAACCGGTTTTCTCTCAGAGATTTCTATCATTTTTTGAGGTAAGCATTTTACTTTTTATTTTTTAATCATTTTTTATTTTAAAATTTTCTTTTTTAAAAGATTCTTCAGGAGATCATCTATCAAAGACAACAAAAACTCTGTTTCAATAGATCCTGAGATTGTTTTGCAGAGTATTGAAAGAAATTTCTTTGGAGTCAACTCAAAGAATTTCAGAAAGATTGTCAAAATATTTTTTGAGTGTATTGATCAAGAGATAAAGAGAAGTTCGATTGAATTTTATTTCGAAAAGCCAAAGAGAAACTTTAGAACCCAGATCAATTGTTTGAGAAATTCTTTGGAAGACAACTTTCGTGAAAAAGGGAACACAAACGATACTTCTGTCCGATTCAAGCTGATCATTGATCCTTCCGAAGATAATTCAGCAGCTAGAATAATGTTTGATTTCAATCTTCTCAACCCAGATGAGACTGATATTGTATGTTTTTTTCTTTTTTTTTTTTTTATTTTTTAAAAATATAATAATTAATAGTTCCAATTGACCGATTTTGTCGAGGATAAATCTGACAGAAAGAAATATATGTTGATCTCCCAAATCAAAGCTTCCATGGAGAAAGGATCTACCATTTTCATGATAAATACCTCGTCAATTCATGGATCATTTTATGATTTATTTAATCAACACTATCGTGAAATGGATGGGGTATATTATTCAAACATTGCCTTAGGTAAATATCTTTAATTTTTAGTTTAATTTCTCTATTAAATTTAAAAAAAATCATTTTTTCATAAGGATCCCATACACGGCCATGTATCGTACATCCCAACTTCCAAGTGATCGTACATTTGAGAGAAAGTGAACTTGCAACAACACCAATGCCCTTTTTAAACAGATTCGAGAAATACTTGATCTCAGTCTCAGATATCATCTCTGATCACTTGTCTTTGAATCCAAGCATGAAAACCTTTGTCGAAAAACTTGAAGAGAGATTGATTTCCTTTGTCAAGCACGTTGGTGAAAACAATTTCTATGGTTACATTCATCAAACGACGATCTCTTCTCTTTGTGAAGATGAACATTTTGGAATTTGAAGAAAAAGACCTCAACAGGGTATTAGAAGAAAAAATTGTCTTCTATGCAAAAAAGTTGATCCAAATTTGTGTTCCGGAAGCACTCATAAGTTGTTCAATTCCCTCCAAATACTTGGACTGTTACCTCGAAGAACAAGAACACTTCCAAATCAATAGATTTTTACAAAATAAAATTAAAGATACACTCAACAGTTGATCACTAAAGGTAAAGATTTTTTAAATAGTTCTAACAACCTAAAATACAAACAATAATTTTTTTTGTTGTAGACATCATTTTTACAAGAACTTCCCCTGATTTGATTAAACTCAAAGAAAATAGCAAACAAATTTTGGAGAAAACAATTTTTAACAGTTCTGTCATTTCTCAAGTTTCCCAACTTTCTTGTGAAGATGATATTTTGGATAATCTGAAAAAATTCATTAACAATGATAACAAATCTTTTTTCATCTTTACCATTGACAGACACAAAACTTCTTCAAAAATTGTGAACACTGTGAGACAACATGCTGAAAACATTTCTTCGACTTATGGAGGGAAAATATTTAAGCACATCATCATTGTCGTTCACTTTCCTGCTAACTCTTTAAGAATCTCAAAAGGCAAGATATTTTATTTATTAACAAAATTATTTAATTCAAATTTTTTTAATAAAAGATTGTTATCCCGCTTTATTCTTGAACAACTGGAATTTTGCCTATTTCGATTCCATTTCCACCAATTTCGAGCTCAAATATTTTATACAAAAAAATAACACCAAAAAACTTTCTGATAACAAGGTTCCTCCTGTTTGGGTTCAAAAAATGTTTGATGAATCGATAGATACACTTTTGTTCAATTTGTGCCCTTCTGATCAAGAGATAACTTGGAAAGGTAAATTTATTAAAGTTTCACTTTTATTTTATAATTATAATTTCATAACTATTATAGGTGTGACAAAGCCGTTCTATCAAAGAAACTCTTCTTTTCAAGAGAAAAAAAATTCTATCAAAAAACTCTTTTCAACCTTTCAAGAACTAAAAGAGAAAATAATTGAAAAATTCCACATGGTATGGAAAGAAGAGTTTATTTCTGAACAATGTGAGAAGTTGTCAAAACAAATTTTGATCTCCAACAATCCTAAAAGCCTTTCATCCAACTTGCTAGAGATGATCTCTTCAATATTCGAAACTTATATCACTCTATTATTTGAAGATATCTCTTTAAATTTCAACTTGCAATCATTCATTGGAGTAAACGAAGAACACAAAAGCCTCATTCAAAAATTTGTGATAGAAAATTTCGATTCTCTTTCTCCTGTTTTGGACATCAACACTCTATCAGAAAAAGAAAACAAAATCATCTTTCTTCCTTCTTCTAAACTATGTGATCCACCAAAATGTTCTTTTTCTCCACTGATTCTTAGAACAATGAAGGATTATTTGGATCTGATCTTCCAAGAAATCAACACAAAAGAGAAAAGAAACTATGTGATTATCTCTCAAAAGTTGAAAGAAAAGTTGTCAAGTGATAAACTCTCTGTTGTCTTTCGATATTTGGAAGATGAAAAAAACGAAAAGTTGTTAGATCTGTTCATTTATGATCTATTATTAACGAACCTTTATCCAAACAAGAAAATATCCACTTACGAAAGAAAGGTATTGAACTCTTGGGCAATGACTGAGATGAAACAACAAAAAAACAACTTTTATCTTCTCTTTGTATCCACCATCTACGAGCTCAAAGAATGGAACTCCTATTCTCTAACCATTAACTGTCTTGAGAAAAGCAGAAACATCATATTGGATACTGTAGAGCTAGAAGGAATCAGTGAAAGAAAAACGTTTAAAAGAAAGTTTGAGATTTTGGTGGTTAATTCTCTTTGGGAAAATTTTGAGACATGCCATACTCTTTTGTCTCAAAACTCCAAAAATTCCCATAATTTCATCATGGAGTGGTCTTCTCTCTTCCAAAAAATCAGCAATTTTTCTCTCAAATTCTCCAGTTCAAACGACAAATTAGGACAAAAAATCTCCTTAATGATATTTGCCAATTCTCTACTTACCATCTCTACTTTCAAAATAGAAAACTCTCTTTTCCTCTTCAAAACTTTGATCAATTTCGAGAAAGATTTTGAGATCAAACCTCCTGTCAAGCTCCAGTTTTCTTGGATTACCAAATGTGATGTTTCCAACATCCTGCAGAAAGATTGTAACTCAATGATCACTTTTGTGGAGAATTTGTTGATGAGATTCTCGGAGATTTGTTCCCCTTTATCTTCAAGTGAATTCTTGGAAGATATCAAGTTCATCATGATCCTAATAAATGATCAGAATTCTATTTCTCCTTATCTATCTTTTTCTTTCAAAAAATTCATCTATAATCACATTGGTGAAATCATTCAACAGGCCGAGAAACGTGAAAAGTATGATGTAAAGAAGATCAGGGAGAGATTCCTCGAAATCACCAGAGAGATCATCGAAAAATCTCTCAAACCATCACACATGGGACAAGTATATATTTCCAATCTTATCTCGAAAGCTCAAGAAACCATTTGTCCTATTGCGGACATCTTTTTCGAAAACACTTTGCTACAATTCTCTTGCATCAAAGAAAATTTCTGGAATCAAATTCTTCTCAAACTGAACGGTAACTTTACTTTCGGAAAAAATAAAAAAGAGCTCTCCATAATCAGAAATGCATCTGCCGAAATTGCCATTCTCGATCGTCTCGTTGAAACTTTTTGCTTGAAAAACAGAGAATTAGAAGCAACACTGTCCAAATTCCCCTTCAAAAACGATGAGATAATCATTCAAAGGATAAATGATCTGATGGATGATAAAAACAAACAACTCTATCTATTTGCAAAGCTCTTTCAGCACAAACCTTTAGAGGAAATAAAAAATCTTTACAAACAATCGATCCTTGAGAAATTTCCTTGGTTCCAAGATTGGAAAACAAAGTTCTGCGAATCACAATCATCACGTTATCACCAGTTCTCATTCATGAGCTACACCAAAGGCAACATTGACTCTGAAAACTATTTTCTGTTGAAAAATATAGTGGATAAAGGGAAGGAAGATATAAAGTCCATGTGCTCCAATCTTTACTCGTCCATTAAGAATATGATCGAAAAAAACACTGATTCCTTCTACAAAATGAGAATGTTTTTTGTTCTCGTTATCTACTATGGACTGTTCAATCAAAACATTTCCTTCCCTGCAAAACACTTTGGAACATGCATCAAACTTCTCAAATATGAAGAAAGGGAGGCAACTCTCATAAAGTAAATTCAAAATTAAATTTCATCGTTTTACTAATTCACAAATTTTTAAAAGATGTTTTATAGATCGAGAATGTTTGGCTTTCCCTGATTCAGATGATGTTCTATCAAGTAAAAAATTTTACATTTAAATATTTTTTCATTTGAATAATTTAAATTTATCCAAAATTAGTTTTCTTCAGCAACAAAATTGATTCTACCAATATCTTAATAAGACATTTCTTTGTCAACATGATATCAGCTGTACTTGCAACACCTTCCAATAGCAGTCCTCTTTATCAACACATATTCGATCCTTCCAAAATTAGAGGTACTCAATATACAGGTCACATGTTTGGGTTTTATGATTGCGGGACACAGGTAAATAAATAGTTTTTTTTTAAATTTAAAAAATTGATGAAAATATGTAGTATGACAGTTTTGGAAATTCAATGAGACTAAGAGAGAACTTGAGTCTTCAACTAGTAATTTATTTTTGAGTTCTTTTTTAAAACTAACAATTGATTGAAATCTAGTCTTATCTTCTTGTGATTGTTTCATTCGCAGGTTTCTCATTACCATTGCTCGCCAACGAAAATGCAATAAACGAGATGAATTCCATTTTTTCTGATATCCCATTTAGAGATGATTCCTTTGCCTTTAAAGAGTATGGTAGTCATCCAGAGTTCCAAGATAGAAACTACAGCAAATCCAAAAATATTAACATTTTCAAGTTGAGAGCCTTTTGTTTGCAAAGAGTAGTTCAGTGTTGGTAAATACATTCAATTTTAATTTTTTTGTATGTTTGTTAATTAACAACATTTTTAAAGGCAATTTTTGAGAGAAAAACTTGGCAACATTTCTGATGATCGAATGTGCTTGTTACTCACTAACTGTATGGAACTATTTATAACAACTGTACACTCCAACAAGGTAGTTTTCAAACCTCCAATCAAGACAGCTCAAAGAAGAGTCGATTATGAGAGACTATGGGAAGCAATCTACCACATCTCCCTCTTTAATTTGAACAAGAACATAGAAGCAATAGAAAAATATACACCTTTGGTCGAACTCTTCCAATTCTCGAATACTTTGCCCCAAAACATAAGCATAAAAATGATCGAAAGTGGATTGAGTGAAAAAAAAGAATTCATCATCTTGAGGAAATTTAATTCAAGCCACGAACACTTGAAATTTAGTGTTTTGATTTCTGATTTGATCGAGAAATTTGATTGGCTCCACAAAAACTTCCTTATTTCATCACCCAAAAAAGCCACCGAAACAGCATGATAAACTTTATCAACCACTACAAATCTATCCACAAAGCAGAGGCTCAAGGATAAAGATCTTCAATAGAATGGTCAAAATTGGAACAGTTACATGGACTTCACAGGTTTTAACTTTTTTTTTGAATATGTGTAAATACAATTTTAAAAAAGGTAATACAATAGGACTGGGATCTTGTTCCAGTGAAGCATCGTTCCGAAAGTAGACCCAACACAATAATTTCGTTTTTGAGGGTGGAAGATTCTGAGATTCACAATCTCTAATCAATCTCTTGGATGATCTGATCAGATCGCAGAACAAATTTTGGAGTACGTCGAAAACAATGCTTCATCTGTTGAAAACTTTGAGAATTTTGTTGCAAATCATTTGAAAAATACAATGTTCTCAAATACCTCCTTTGATCTACAAAATGATGATCCTCTTCTACAAACTCCTCTGTTTTTGTCTATGGAGATCTTGACAACTAATTTGATTCTTTTTCTTGTCACAAATCAACACTTTCGATGGAAAGACCCACATCAACTGGAGAAAGAATAGAACAATACGTTTTGAAAAATTATATCGATAACAAAGCAATCCTCATCAATTCATAATAATCATGCTTTCAAGTTTAAATTGGAAGAAAAATCCTGTTTCTAATAACAACAATGAAAAATACATTCAAACACTCGAAAAACTAGAAAAATACTCCCAATTTAGGGAAACTGCCAAAGATGGAGTGATAGCTTCTTTTTTGGAAGACCCGCACTTTCAAAATAATGAAAATATTTCCATCTGCCTCACTTCCCTTTACAAAATTGTAAAATTCTTGTTGAAAGATTATAATGGTGAGGATGATGTTGATGAAGAAAACTCCAAGAGGAAAAAACCAAAGATCAATGATGACAAGAAAGATGAAATTGAAATAAGAGAGGAGATCGAAGAAGAAGAAGAAAAATCTAAAATGAAAAAACGCAGAAACAGCAGTGAGAAAGAAAAGAAAAATAACAAGAAGAGAAAGAAAAGATCTCCAAGCCCCGAAGAACAACTCCTAATGGAAGAAGATCCATCAAAGAAAAACATAAAGAGACTGAGAAAGAAAAGAAAAGCACAAGTTTGAAGTTGAAATATTTCTATTGAAGAGTATTGCAAGCAGTCTTCTGTTTGAGACTCAAAACCTGTCTCTGTCATTAAGATTCGAAGTTGAAATTCATTCATCACTTGATCTCATCTCTCCTCAACAAGGACAAATTATCGATCAATCTCTCGATCCTATCAACCCAATCGAAAAGAACTGCCCGAACTTTTTGAAGATTGTTTACTCAAAATGATAAAACTACCAAAGAGGATGTTATCAGAGATTTAAAAGTTATCATTTCCAGGTTCACCTATCAACATCAGATCATCATCAAACGATTGCTTGAAACATCCTATCAGCTACTACTTCTCTGCTATCGAAATGTCGGATGTGCCAGAAGTCATTGATAAGATCCCCACAGCAATCCTCTGCAAAAATTTAATTCCGCTCGAAAGTACATTTTTAATTTCATTTTCATTTTATGTTATAAATTTTTTGAATTTAAAGATTTTTAGAGGATCTATCTAAAAACTTAACCTGGAAATCATGGAATCCAAAGAAAACTTCTTCAAATTGGACTGAACTGGAATCCACAGACAAGATAGACTTCAAAAAAGAAAGAGAAAAATTTGAGTTTGGAAACAACGAAATGATAGATGAAAAGTTCATCATGGAAGAAACCAACAAACGAAGAAGAACTCAATTTTATGCAAAGCTTTACCCAATCATTTCTTGAGCACTCCATTTCTTTCATCGATCCAAAGATCTTGATAAATCAATATCAGTCGAGACAAATCCTTCTGTTGTTCAATGGAGATTGAACCTTTTTACAAGTGCCAACATAATTGATTCATCTCCAATAGTTGATTTTCAAGTGAAATCTGTTCGCAAAATCCTCCCTACTTTGCCTATAAACTCCAAATCCTCAGCAACAATACAAGCACGCTTTGGGAGATCTTTTCAAAGCATGTTACTTACCACAAGAGAATACAACAAGCTTGCGGAAGATTTACTGGACTTTGATATCAAAGATTGGAAGGATTGTGTTCAAAGTGACTGTCTNTACTTTTTTGTTTGATTATGTTTAATATTTTAAATAAAGATATCCCACTTTGTGGGTGTTTTAGATCAAAAAAAAAATTGTCCTATTATAGATCCAACTGAAAGTGTGGTTTGGGTTGTTTCTGTTGAAGAGTGATTCTTTTCTTTACTCAACTCTTCGTTGTTTTCGAACACTTCTTTTTTAATTTGATTAAAAAGCTTTATTTATTTGAACTTTAGTAATAAATTTTCAAAAGGAAAGTTAATCAGAAAAAAAATATGCAATAGTTAGCATATTAAGATCGAGTTGTTGAAGATGGATATTATTTTAAAGTAAGTTAAAGAGATTCTTCCTGATCTAAGTTTTTTCTAAAATTTTGAGTTCATTTTCATCTCAATATTGCATTTCAAATTTTTTGTTAGCAAATTTATGGAAAGTAGAAATATTGGATATTTAGATAAACTGTAAGATGACCATTCATATTCTGCATTTGTCAAATATTTATCACGTAATTAATTTTGGAGCATGCTCCAAAATTCCAAAAATAGAATTTATAATGGGCTCCATAATTCTAAAAAAAAAAATGAAAAAAGATGAGAATGAAAAAAATTATTCAGATTTAAGAAAAGAAAATTTTCACACACATATCGATAGACCAAATATAATCTGGAGAACAATTTACACAATTCCTTCTTTGATTATAGCATTTTTATATGTTGGAACAATCTATCCTATTATTAACTTTGTTTCTGTATGATTCTTCATAATCTTAATTTTATGAAATTAATTCTTTTTTAAGATACCATATTTGGAAAATAAACCAGTGGAAGGATTTATTTTTACTATCCTTTATATTTTATTTTGGATAATGACAATATGGAGTTGGATGAAAGGTAAGATTATTCAGAAGATGATATATAATTATCATTTTAATAATTAAATATAAAGCAATGTTCACAGAATCTGGTAATCAAATTAAAAAAAATAGAAATTAAAATTTATCAATTTCAAAAAAAGGAATAATACCTCAATCATTCTATTTAAATTTTAAAAATGGAAAAATTCAAAACAAATTTATTGATTGGTGCAAAAAATGTTCTTCCATCAGGCCAATAAGATCCCATCATTGTTCAACATGTGGGAAGGATACCTTAAAATTTGATCATCATGTAAAAAAGAAATTAAATTTGAAATAAATAAATAAAAATTAAATTATTTTAATTAATTAAAATATATAAAAATTAATTTAACATTAAATTCAAATTTTTGTTCAAACTAGTGCCCATGGGTCAATAATTGTGTTGGTACTTTTACTTCAAATAAATAAAACATATATTTTAAAATAATAAAAAATTTTAGGATTTTTCAATTATAAATATTTTATGTTATATCTTCTTTACACCACTTTGTTGTGCATGCATGTTTCCATTTTCATTATAGTCAAAATATACAGAATTGGTCCCGAGTCACAAGGAGGCCTGGTGACTGCCAAGTAAAATATTATTATTTATTCACCCTCTTTATTCTTTATTTATTATTTATTCTTTATTTATTATTTATTCTTTATTATTTATTATTTATTATTTATTTACTATTTATTATTTATTTTTTATTTATTTATTATTTATTATTTTTTATTTATTATTTATTTATCTATTTATTATTTATTCATTATTTTTAGAAAGTTATTTTAAAATGAGTTTCTTTTTTGAAAAGATGTTTGGCAATAGAATATTGGAAAATTAAATGTTTTCCAATATGGTTGGGAGAAGTGGATGATCCAACATTACTTTTGAATGATTTTCTGACGTTTTTTGCGTGGTTGGTGGCATTTGCGTTTTGTTTGGGAACCTTATTTTTGGGACATTACCAATTTGGTTTACTTAAAAGAAATTTAACAACTTATGAAGACGGTTTGTACGAAAATAATTTGTTTGATTTGGGCTTTTCTCTCAATTTCTCTCAAGTTTTTGGTGAAAATAAGAAAATGTGGCTCCTTCCTATTTATTCGACTTTGGGTGATGGTATATCTTTTTTTTTATTATAAATTTAATCTCCGCTTAACAAAATAATAATCCCTTTCTTAGGTATTCTTTACCCTTATAAAAAATTGAATGATTCAGAAATTGTATTCCCAAATGAATACATTAACAATAAAAAAATGAACTGATAAACTCCAAAATAAATAAAAAAAAAAATGAAAAATTTATACATTATTTTATTGTTTTCTTTATTCTTCAAATTTAATATTTGTTATTTGATTTCCAGCGAAGGTATATCAAAAAATCTTTTATTCATGTTTCAAAAATCTCTTTTCAAATTAAGTTAGTGCATTGAATGATATTTATAATAATTGGGGTGCAAGCAGCGGATTTTATTCGAATAGCACACCAAGTTGCAATTGGCCAGGAATTACATGCAATAATACAAATTCATCAAGCCCTCAATCTGTTATAATTTTGTAAAAATAACACCATTCAAAACAAATAATCGAAGAAATTATTATACCTTTTTTATTTCAGACTTTGTATCTTCTGACATCCAATTTGTGAAAATTGATGTCAATCATTAATATATTTTATTAATTTTTTATTTTTATTAAAAATATTAATATATTTTAATATATAAATAAATTAAAATAAATTAATATTTTTAAATAATTGAAATTTTAATTTATAGCCAAGTTGAAAGCAAGCCTCTAACAAATCATTCCATTCCTCCTTCTATTGGAAATTTGACATATTTAACAAACCTTTTACTAAGATTTAACAGACTTAGTGGTACCATACCCAAAGAAATTGGAAAGTTAGTAAATTTAATTGAATTAAGGTAAATAATAAATATAAATAAAAATAATATAAAAATAATGTAAAAATAATATAAATATAAATAAAAATATAAATAAAAATAAAAATAATAAAAATAAAAATAATAATTAAAGTATAATATAATAATTAAATAATAATTAAAGTATAAAATAATAATTAAATAATAATTAAAGTATAATATAATAATTAAAGTATAATAATTAAAGTATAAAATAATAATTAAATGTATAATATAATAATTAAAGTATAAAATAATAATTAAATAATAATTAAAGTATAATAATTAAAGTATAAAATAATAATTAAATAATTAAAGTATAGTAATAAAGGTTTTTAATTTTTTTTAAAAAAGGGTAGATAATAATAATTTGGGGGGAGAAATACCAGGAGAAATAGGGAATATGGTGAAGATAGAAAACATATCAATGTCATTTAATTCATTTAATTCAAGAATTCCAACAACAATAGGAAATTTAAAAAATTTAAAAGAATTAATTATTTCAAATTCTTTTTTAACTTCTCCTTTTCCCTCTTCTTCTCTTTCTTCTCTTTCCAATTTACGTGTTTTACATTTAGATAGAAATTCTTTTTCTTCTTCCCTCTCCTCCTTTTCTTTTTCCTCCCTCCCTCTCCTCTCTTCTCTTGATCTTTCCTCTTCGTAACCCTCTAACAAAAAATTACTTTAAATAATAAATAAAATAAAATAATATAAATAAAAAAAAATAAATATTAAATAAATCAATAAATAAAATAAATAAAAAATAAATAAAAAATAAATAAATAATAAATAAAGAATAAATAAATAATAAATAAAGAATAAATAAATAAATAATAAATAATTATAGGGGATTTTCGGGAACATTGCCAACTTCATTATTCAGTTTAAGTAATTTGGTTACATTAAAATTAAGTGGGAATAGTTTTTCTGGTACTTTGCCTGACTTGGGTAAATACTCTTTTTTTTTTAAAGTAAATTAATAATAAATACATAAATTTAATTTAATATTTATTTAAATAAATAATGATAAAATTAATTAAAATAATTAAAATAAATTAAAAAAGGGGGATTGACAAGTTTAACACAGTTATATTTGAATGGAAACAGTTTGGGAGGAGAAATAAAGAGTAGTATGGGAAATTTGAAAAATATACAGGTGATATGGTTATTTAGTAATCAATTTAATGGTTCTCTTTCTTCCATTGACTTCTCTTCTCTTTCTCAATTAAAACAACTTCTTCTCTCTACCAATTCTTTCTCTGGTCCTTTCCCTTCTTCCCTCTTTTCCCTCTCTTCCCTTGAAAACTTGTATTCTTCTTTTCCCCTCCTTTTTAAATTATTTTAAAATATATTTTTATATTTTAAAATATTTTATTTTTATATTTAATTAATTTCAAATATTTATCTTTATATTTAATTATTTTCAAATATTTATCTTTATATTTAATTATTTTCAAATATTTATCTTTATATTTAATTATTTTCAATTTTTAATAATTTTAAAATATATTTTTATTTTTAATATTTAATTATATTTTAAAATATATTTTATTTTTATATTTAATTGTGTTTTTATTTATTTAAAACAGGGATTTGGGATCAAACAGATTGAGCGGAGTATTGGAAGATAAATTTGAAGGAATGAAAAAGTTAACAACGATATCAGTAACAAATAATAATTTTTATGGGAACATTCCTTCTTCCCTTTTTTCACTGAAAAATATAACACAAATAACATTATCAAATAACAACTTTAATGGTTCTTTCCCTTCTCAAATCTCTTCTAGACCCTCTTCTTTTTCCATTGATTTTTCTGGTAATTGTTTCAATTCTTCTTCTCTCCCTTCTTGGTGTAATTCTTCTCTTTGTCAAAACTCTCCAAACTGTTTCAATGGTAATCTTTTTTTCCTCTTGTTTAAATAAATTTGATAAATTTTATAACCAAAATAAATAAAATAAATAAAATAAAATAAAATAAATAAAATAAATAAAATAAATAAAATAAATAAAATAAATAAAATAAATAAAATAAATAAAATAAATAAAATAAAATAAAATAAATAAAATAAATAAAATAAATAAAATAAATAAAATAAATAAAATAAATAAATTAAAATAATTAAAATAAATAATTTTTTTTTAAAAAAGGTATTATTGTGGATCCCACTACTCCAACACCCACACCACCAGTAGTTACCACACCACCAAACAATAAATTGACAAATGACGTGAAAGCAGGGATAATAGTGGCATGTGTTTTGGGAGGAACCATCATTTTGGCTCTTTTTGTAATGTTGTATCATTGTACTGTTTACAATCCTCGTAAACTCAAAAAATTAGAAGAAGAAAACTATGAAAATCAATTTGAATTGAATCAATTGAAACTTTGAAAATGACCAAAAAAAAAGAATAGAAACACGTTTCCCTACCCAATTTTCCAATTTGATTAGAAAAAAATGTTAATAAAAAATATTCTAAATTTAAAAAAAAAAAAAATGAAAAAGAAATCAACAAGGATAGATAGGACAAATGATTATTACAAATTAATAGAGTCCAAAAATAAGAATCTTGATGATCATCAAGAAAAAAAAGAGAAATCTCAATTCATTTTTGAAGCATCAAAGATAGTAATAAATTTTTTAAAAAATTAAGCTTTTAAATTATCAATAATTGTAAAAAGCTTGAAAGTATAAAAACTTTGAAAGAACATCTGATCAAAAGAGCAGAACAATATGTCGATTTAAATCAACTATCTTTTTTAACATCCAATAATTTAAGTGAAAAAGAAAAAGATGAAATGGATTATGAAGCGAAGCTTTTTTTGACACAAAATAGAAACAATATTGATTCATTAAAATTATCCATACTCAAGATTCAAGGTAAATCATAATATTGACAAAATTTTATCAATCATCTTAAAGATAATTTTATCTTCAAAGAAAATGAAGAAATAAAGAGTTTTAAAGATAATATAGTAGAAAGTTTGTATACAAGTTTGAATAAAGCGGATACCATCTTCCAACAACAAAAAAAATTGAGATTGAATCAATTGGAAGAGAAATCAAAATTAAATACTCGAAAATCCACACTTTTATTGTTTGGCAACAAAACAAAGAAAAAAGAAGCTCAAAAAGAAGAGAAGAAAGAAAATTCAAAGATAAAATTGGGAATCTCTTTCTTAGAAGAAAATAATAAAGAAATTGAAAAACAAGTTTTGAGTGGAAATGAATTACAACAACAATTAAAGGAAGAAAATGAAGAGATGTTGATGAGATATGAAAGAACAATCGATAAAACTTTGGACATCCAAAAAAAATTAACAGAAATCAGTTCTTTAGGCGAACTATTTGCCTTTCATGTCCTTAAACAATCTGAGCAAATCGATCACATTCATACACTTGTCGATAATGCTTCTGAAAATATTGAAAAAGGAAAGGATCACCTTCACCAAGCGACCAAGAGAGGTGTTGATTTTAGAATTTTTAGTTTAATTTTTATTTTGATGTTATCCAACACCATTCTATTCTTGCATTGGTATAATGATTAAACAATATATATATTTTAAAAGGAAGATCAAATTGTTTTTTTGAAAGAAGGAAAAAATTATAAAAAAAATTGATTGAATAAATGATCAGGAAGCTGAAAAAATGGATTTACATCTATTCCCTCAAAAAAATACTCTACATTCTCTTTTTTATTTATATTATTCTTTATTTGTTCATCATTTTAAAGAATAATTCACTAATTAAAAAAAAATCAAAAACCCTTGACACTATCGTAATGAGAGAATGCAAATGCATCAAAAAAGAGAGAAAGAAGATTGGGAAGAAAGTTCCAAAATTTCTTTCAAAATATTATTTGGATAAGGAAAAACAGATACTAGCATCCAATTCAGATAAATTCCCCTTCTGCAGAACAAGAAATTTAAATTATAATTTTACCCTAATTTTGAAAGAATATTTAACCAGGAAAGAAGATTTGTTTATTGCAATCATGTTTCACAACAATGAGGAAATCTTTCCTTTTTGGTTCAGTGAATTCCAAAAATTGATTGAATATTTAAAACCTATCCATCCTTTTATTTCCATTCTTGAATCTCATTCCTCTGATCTCACTTCTCCTTTTGTTCTCTTTCTTGCTGAATACTTAAAATCTTTGGGTATTCAACACGAAATTCATTCTCTCAATGATTTCATTCCGTAAAACAAAATAATTAATATATATAATATAATATTATTTTTATTATATTATATAATAATATTATTTTTATTATATTATTTAATCTTAGATCAAATCTAGAATTATAAATTTAAAATAAAATTAAAATAAAGGTGGAGCAAAGACAAGAGTGTAGACCATGAATTTATGGACAGAATAGATTTTCTTTCACAAATGAGAAATAAAGTTATAAATCCTCTTTTCTCTCATCTTCATTCTCCTCATTTTGTAAATAAAGATAATGATAATAATAATAATAATAATGATGATGGTAATGATAATAATAACAATAATAACAAAGATGATAAAAATGATGAGACTAATAACAATAAAGATTATAAAAATGAAAAAAATGATAAAAAAAATGAGGGGAGAGAAGGGAGAGGAGAAAGAGAGGGGAGGAGATATGAAAAGATATTTTTTATGAATGATATATTTTTTTGTGCGGAAGATGCATTAAAGTTATTGTATTACAAAGGAGTGGATGCAATAAGTGGAATAGATGTTTTGGAAATAAAAGAAAATACTTTCTCTCCTTCTTTTTTCAATCCTTTCAAATTTAAATCTCTCAAATACCATATTCTTTATGACACTTGGGTTGCTCGTGATGTGTAATTATATTCCCCTCTTTTTCTTTTATTTTTTTTAAAAAAATTTATAATTTAGGAGTGGAGAACGATCAGATAGTTTTTTTCCTTTTTTTGTAGATAAAGAAACGCTAAAAAAACTAAAAATTGGAAAAATATTCCAGGTGTATTGCACTTGTAAATATTTTCTAAATCACTTTTAATTATTGAATTACAAATAACTTCACAAAGGGGGAGGAATGATTGCAGTGAAAGCGAAACCATTTTACGAGGGGTTCAAATTTAGGAGAGGGAGAGAAGGGAGTGACTCTGTAAAAGAAGAGTGTGAAGCTTCTGAATGTACTTTGTTCTGTCAAGACTTTTGGAATCGAGGTTATTACAAAATTGGTAAATGATATAAATTTAAAATATAAAACAATTTATAAAATTCATTTTTTCAAAGCTATTGATCCAAACATCAGAACATTTTATACTGCTGATCAAACCATTCATTCAAATACTTTACAAAACGAGTGGTCTCTTGAGTATGAAATACCATACAATACAACATTAAATTCATCTGTTAGTGCATTAGAGGAAAAAAATAGGGGAACAGTTGAAATAGATTGGAAAACAAAACCTCCTTCTCATGTTTGGTGTTGTCCTTTAAGAGGAAAACACGATTACGATCCTGTATACAATGAATGTGGATATTATCCAGTGATTAACAAATAAATTATTTATTGAAAAAAAAAAAAATCATTGTTATACAAAACTTTTTTTTTTATTTAATTTGTCTTGATTCCAGAGATCTGGATTTCTGATTTGATTCATTTTCTGAAATAACTTTCATTTTTGTGAGATAATAACAAAAATCAGGATCAGGATTGTTGTCAATCCATTTGGAGTTTTGATAATGAAGAAAAGTCTTTATGTTGGAAAAGATCAAACGTAATTTATAAAAATGAATCAATTTATCATCTATTTTTGTTTTATTGTTTTCTTCTATTCCGAAAATGTCTTTGCTGAATAAAGCTAAAAGAATTTTAGTTCTTAACTTTAGTTTAGTTGTATTTATTTTACCCAAATAAGGAACTAATGGAGGGTTTGTTTCTTTGAGTTCAGTACGGTAGGTCTTATGATTCATACTGACATCCCAAAACGTGTTCAATTGTCCATAAATTTTTAAGATGTTTTTTGGAAGTTTTTCCCTTTTTTTTTGGTACCAAGAAAGCTCGGATTTAAAAATTAAAAAGTTGAATTAAAATAATAATACCAAGTTTGTTTCAAACGAGTAATGGAACTGTGGTTAAGACTTGCGTATAAACTGTAGGATGTGTTAAAATTTTTTGCTTTTTTGCACTCCCAGGCTATTTCTATCAATTTTGCTTGAAAAAAAAATTTATATTAAATTATTTTTTGATTATTTAAATTTTACACAAAGCATCTGCTCTTTCTTGGACGTCTGTGTGGCTCATTATCTCAGTGGCAGCCCATTGACTCCATTGATTGTACAAAAAAGTGGAAAATGAAAAATGTGGAGATCTTTAAATTAAAATGAGAAATTTTAATTAAATTTTAATGATTTCAAAATAAAAAAAAATAAGAAATATTGTAATTTATAAAAAGAAACAAAAGTATACTTTGAAGGGTCCATGAAAGATTGATTGAAAAACTCTTGGGGGGGGATATTTCTGAGAGCCTCTTTTTCTAGATAAGTGAGGTGCTTCACAAATTCAAAAACGCTTGTTGTTTTAAGGCTAAACACTGGTGTTTCAACTTTTTTTAAACAAGTTTTTGTTAATTTTAAAAAATAAATTTTTGTTCATTTATCTTAAATTTATTTTATTTTATTTTATTATATTTTATATTTTATTATATTTTATATTTTATTTATTTATCAATTTTTGTTGTTTATTTACTTGTTTTCAATTTTTCCCAATATTCTCCATCTTTTCTTTCCTTTTCTTGTTCGTCCTATGAACGAAAAGAATAAAATTTAAATATGCATTTTAAATTGAATAAATTTAAATATGCATTTTAAATTGAATAAATTAAAATAAAATTAAAATAAAATTAAAATAAAATTAAAATAAAATTAAAATAAAATTAAAATAAAATTAAAATAAAATTAAAATAAAATTAAAATAAAATTAAAATAAAATTAAAATAAAATTAAAATAAAATTAAAATAAAATTAAAATAAAATTAAAATAAAATTAAAATAAAATTAAAATAAAATAAATTAAAATTAAAATAAAATTAAATTTAAATAAATATACGAGAGAGATCCACTTTGTGTGAAAGAGAATGAACAGATTTTCTTGCTCTATGGGAATGTATTTTTCATTATTAGAATCTAAAATAGCTGTTACTTCTCTTTCTTTTTCATCATTTTTCCTATCATTATTATCTCTATTGTTATAACTGTCATCATTGTTATTATTAATATTGTTATTAGTATTGGTGGTGTTATTAGTGGTATTAGTAGTATTGGTGTAGGAAGGCAGGTTGGTGAGATTTTTAGTAAATTCTGTTGTATCTTCCAATGAATTCCTCGAAAATACAGATGTTGATGGTTTTTGTGCTTTTAAAAATTTTAAAGAAAAAATAAATAAAAATAAATAAAAATAAATAAAAATAAATAAAAATAAATAAAAATAAATAAAAATAAATAAAAATAAATAAAAATAATTAAAAATAAATAATTAATAACAAATAAAATAAATAAAAGACAAAGTTAATAAAGAAAACTTAATTTATAAGTTCAGGTTATTCTTTTTTTTTTACAATCAACAACAAAATTTCCAAAATTGTTTTTTCCCTGTTTGAGGTTTTTCTCTACAAAAACATTTAAGTTTTCCACAAACTCAAAGTCTTTAATGAAATGAGTATTTGTCTCCAACCATTTTTGCTAAAAATGAAAAAAATAAAAATAAAATTAATTAAAAAATAAAAAAATTTAAAAAAAATAAAAAATAAAAAAAATTTAAAAAAAAAATAAAAGAAATAAAAAAATAAAAGAAATAAAAAAAAAAAACCATCAAAGACAAAAGATGAATGCGTTTAGGAAGTTTCCATGGAGAAGGATCAGATCTGAAAAACAAGTAAAACTCTATAAATTTTAAAAGTAAATGAAGAGGAGAAATGATGTAGGGATGCATTAAAAGAAAAGTATCCAAAAAGAAAGAATCATAATTGTAATTGTCTATCACTTTTATCAACAACTTGTGTAATGTCGCTGATTTCAAAATTGTATTTGCTCCTTCCATTTTATACTTACACTCTTCGTCTTTCGTCTTTTTTTAATAATATTTAAAATAAAAAGAAAAATTTTAAAATTAATTTTTAAAAAAAAATTTAATCTGAATAATATAATATAAAATAATAAAATATAACATATTATTTAATTTAATTAATATGAATCATATATAAAATTAAAAAAATAATAAATTATTTAATTACAGGAAAAATGGAGAAAGCTTCGGCCATGAGTCTTTTGATGACATTAGAAGTTTTTTGAGTCCAAATTTTCATTTCCTCACTGTTTTGTACCTCCTTGCTGCTAACAACTTTATTTGTATTATTACTTGTATTATTATTTATGTTATTATTTATATTACTTGTATTATTTGTATTATTACTTATGTTATTATTTATATTACTTGTATTATTTGTATTATTACTTGTGTTATTATTTATATTACTTGTATTATTTGTATTATTACTTGTATTATTATTTATATTATTATTTATATTACTTGTATTATTTGTATTATTACTTATGTTATTATTTGTATTATTACTTGTGTTATTATTTATATTACTTGTATTATTTGTATTATTACTTGTATTATTATTTATATTACTTGTATTATTTGTATTATTATTTGTGTTATTATTTATATTACTTGTATTATTATTAGTATTGTTCGTGTTATTATTATTAGTATTATTCGTGTTATTGTTATTAAGTGTATTGTTTATTGAAAGATTTGTGGGAGAGGAAGAGGAGGAAGTAGGATCGGAAAGGTTATGAGAAAGATCATTACTGTGAAAAAGAGAAACAAAAAAGAGATCATCTTCACTTTTACTTTCATTTTCTTCTTTATTTGAATGATTGTTGGGAGAAACGGTAGGATGAGGAGAAAGTTTGTTATAACGAAGAAAGATGGGACCCCAAACATTAGAGAGATAATCAATGTCCATTCTTTTTTCTGATTTGTTTTCAATGTTGGTGATTCTATTAAAATAAGAAATCATGTACTGTAAAATACATCTGTGATTGTATGGAAGTGAAAATACAATGTTTTGCAATGACTGAACTCTATATTCTGTATCTGTTATTTCTATTGAAGAATTCAAATTTGTTCATTTTTTAATTAAAAAAAATTTATTAAAATAAATGTTTTAAAGAATCAAAAATTTTTAAATATTAATAAAAAAAGATTAAATAGTTAAAAATTAAAATTATTATAAATTTATATATATAATTTTAAAAAAAAGAGAAAAATTTTACCAACAGCATCAATGAGATCGTGCTGAATTTCAAAGAGGATCAAAGGTTTGGGAGTCTCCTCAAAAAAGGCTTTTAACAAATGAGAAATGACATAGCAATCTTCTGATTTATTGATAGCATTTCCCGATTCAATGTTTTTTCTGCATTCTGTAATCCTTTCTTGATCTATTTCTTTTTTTGTGAATAAATCATTTTTGCTGTGGATGGAATCATTTGTTTTTAAAATCATCACTGCGCTTGATACAAATGATGGTATCGTCACTCCTCGATCATAATAATCTTCCAATTTCACCCCAAATACTTTGCCTAAAAAAAAGAAAGAAAATTAACAATTATTCAATATAATATTTCAATATGAAGGGTTGAATCGAAATGTAGGAAAAAGATTAAAAATAAATTAATAATTATTATTATTTTGTTGGAATTTTCGAAAATTTCGAGATTTTTTCTTACTTTGGATCAATTTCTGAAGATATACTTGCAAATCAGTCTTACTTATCATATCCGGCAAAAATACAGGTTCATAATTTTTTGATTTTGTTAATGCCAGAGGAGAACTGGTGGAATTTCTGACTATGATGTTATATCAAATAGAAAGAGGGTAAATTTTTAAAATATTGATGTGGAAATTTAAAAGAAAATCAGAAATTTTATCTTTCACAAAAAATTTTGGAAAGTATATTTTACCTTGATTTAAGATATTATCCTTTATATTTTTCGGACTTTGTCTCTTTTCATTGATAGGGGAATTGTTAGGAGAATCAAGTTTCTTGATTTTATCTAAATTCAAGGGGGAGAGATTTTGGTGGTGATTTTCATTTTCAGGATGTTTCTTTAAAATTTTTTGATATTGATCTCTCATATCATAGTACATTTTGTTAACTTTATCACAATAATGAGACATTTTGGATAATCTTAATTCATGACCTTCTATTTCCTTTTTTGCATTACTCAATTCTTCTTGTAATCTTTGATTTTGTTCTATCAATTTCTTCATTTCAATTTCTGAACGATATAGATCCTTCTTCAAATTTGTATTCTCCAATTGCAAAAATTTCTCATTGTCAAAATTATCTGATTTTTTTGGTTCATTTTTGTTTGGGCTCTCAAATAAATCAAAAAGAGAACTGGTTGTATTCCCATTGTTGCCACTAACTATCGTATTCGAATTTCTATTTATTGTTTCTTTTAACAATGAAGATTGTAAAACACTAGGCCTGATATGTACACTCGATCTGAAAAATTTATTTGTTTTATTATTATTATCAGAAGATTCAATTGAATGCAGTCCAGACATCCTGCTGATTGTTTTCAAAAACATTCTCTTATCCTTTTTGTTTTCATCTTTATTTGCGGTGATATTATTAATATCTATTTTCTTCAAAGAAGTTGTCCTCTTCAAATTTTTATCTTTTTTATCTTCTTTTTTCGATTTTTTTGAGCTCATAAAATAAAATTCAACAAATTCAATCTAATTTTTTATTTTATTTTTTATTTTTTCGCCTTCATCTAAAAAATAAGATAATATGGACCCCTCTTGATAAAAAAAATCGACAAATTTGTTTGAGTACGTTTGAAAAAGTTTTTTAATTGATTTAATAGTTAAATAAATATTTTTGAAATTTTATTTTTTTTTCAATCCATTCGATATCAATAATTGTTCTAAATCTTCTGATTTCATATCCTCTAATTCTTTTTCATCAATAATTTTATTATCTTCTTCATCAAATATGGTCAATCTTGGAACACCATAAGAATAATATACTGCTAATTCTGGACTACATTTCAATTATATTTAATTGGTATTCAAAAATTAAAATCAGAATTCTTACAAATTCTTGGATTCTTCTAGTATCCATTCTTTTAATACAGGATATTTGTCCAATTCACAACCTGAACATGTGTCAATCTAATATATTCATAAATATCTTATTTATTGATAAAATGATTTATACCTTGGCTTTATACTTTATTTTATCATCTTTTTTTTTGGGTGGTTGTAATTTCATGCTATTAGTTTGAAAAGATAAAAATTCAGCACATAAACAAACAGAAATCAATATAGATAAAATCAAAAGTATATTTTTGCTCATTTTTTTTTTAAAAAATTATGTCAAACCATCATTGAAATTTCTTTTTTATTGTTCATATATATCGTACATTATTTCAAATTATTATATGTTCAAAAACATTCATCAAATAAGTTTATGATAGTTAAAATCACAAAATTGATCGATTTGGATCTCCCTATATCTTTTTCAGCTAAAAATTTATTTTTTATTATTAAATAATGGACTAATACACATTTAAATCTCAATTTTGCGCTTCAAGTATTTTTTGATAATTTTAATTAAAAATAAACAAAAAATAAATTTGTTTCAAATGAATTCAAAGATTGGAAGGGTTTTTATCGAAAGGTTTGTTGGGATTGAAGAAAATGTTATTTTCATAAAAAGGGGGGTTTGTGGGTATTGAAGGCTGAAAAAAACTTTGTTGGCCAATGTTATTGTTTGGTTGTTGAGGAAAGAAATTGGATTGAGTGTTGTTAGAAACAGGAAAAGAAGAATTCGAATTGTAGAAAAGAGGGTTGGAAGAAGGGAAGCTTGAAAAAGAAAAAGGATTGTTGTAAAAATAAGGAGATTGAAGAGGAAGGTCAGAAGATCCGTTGGGTTGTTGTTCATAAAGAAAAGAGTTTAATTTGGAGTGATTAAGTGTGTTGGAAGGGATGTTGGGATTATTAAAAAAAGAATTTCCTGTATTATTATTTGGAATGTTCAAGTTATTATGAACATTGTTGTGAACATTTCCATGAACATTATTGTGAATGTTGGGGTTATGCATTTCAGTGTTAAAGGACCATATTCCATTGTTGTGGGAGGGGTTGAAGAGAAAAGGTCTTGATGAACTATTGGGAGAAATATTGGGGTTATTGGAGTTGGGATTGTGAAATGTATTGTTATGAACTTGGTTGTTAAAGTTGGGATCCATGTTTAGGTTATTAAAGTTCGTTTCCATGTTGTTAAAATTAGGATCTACGTTGAGGTTATTATTGAGGTTATTATTGAGGTTATTATTGAGGTTATTATTGAGGTTATTATTGAGGTTGTTATTGAGGTTAAGGTTGAAATTGGGGTTGAGTTGAGGATTGTGGTGATTGTGAGAAGATCCATTGATGAAGCCAATGGTGTTCATGTTTTGGTGCATTCCACTCACGGTGGGATTAATTTGCTGCTTGAGATTATTGTTGAGATTAACCCTTTGTTGTCCAAAAAGAGAATCTACTTTGTTATCCAAATTGGCTCCAAGATTGATCTTAGGACCAACATGAATATTAGGATGAACATTATTATTATTATTGTAATTAATACTATTATTAACATTATTATTATTATTGTAATTAATATTATTATTAACATTATTATTATTATTGTAAGCAATATTATTATTAACATTATTATTATTGTAATTATCTCCATTATTCTTAACTTCTTGTGGTCGAAGATGATTTGATTTGTTCACATTAGGATTAAGTTGTTGATCATGATGTGGTTGTTGAGGTTGATCATGTTGTGGTTGTTTATGATTATTTTTGCTGTTGTGAACACCGTTTTGCTTAAGAACCCCATTCTTCTGATTATTTTGATTCTGTTGATTAATCCCATTTCTCTTTTCCTCTTTTGATTTGGTTTTGCTATGATTTTTATTATCTTTATTATCTTTATTAATCTCCCTATTTTCTTTCTTCTTGTCTTTTGATTGATTTTTTTGTGGTTGATTATTTTCTTTATAATTCAAATTATCTTTATTATTCGAAGAATTATTTTTGTTCTGATTATTTTTTCGGAGAGTCTTTTCTTTTTCCCTCCTCTCTTTCTCCTCCTGTAACTTTCTTTCTTTTTCTAATCGTTGTTGTTCCTCCTGGTATTTCTTCTTCTTAATTTCTTTCTCTTCTCGCTTTTTTTGTTGAGATTCCTTCAAGTACTTTTCCTTTTCTTCTCTCTGAAAAAAAAATATATTGTTTATTAAATTTTATCTAAAGGTAAATATAATTTATTATATTTATCTTTACATATATATATATTCACTTTTAATTCAAACTAAAACTCGGAGAGCTGATAATATTATTTAATTTTATTATGAATACCTCTTTTTGTTTTTCCATTTCTTTTTCTTTTATCTTCTCCAAATTTTCAAGTTCGATCTTCTCAAGAACCTCCCTCGCCTTTGGCAACTCATCAACAAAATACTTTTCGAGTTTGCTGTTGTTCTCAATAGCATTGATTACTTTACGTAAATCAAGGAGAGATTGAGACTTTATACAAGAATACAAAGTTTCCTTGTATTTATTAACAAGATCTCTTATCTCTTTCTCCTTCTTTCTGTTCTTCATTATCAACTCTACTTGGCTCGCCAACGTCTTGTTGAGACTGGGGTATCGATTGATAGAGGGATACAGCTCGTACACTTTTTCATAATCTTCCTCTTCCACTGCTGTTTTTAATTCTTTCTCGAAATTTACAGTTTTATTTTTTTTGACCTTTTTCTTTTATTTTTAAAATTGAGAAAGATTGTTCAAGTATTAATTTGATTCTAATAAATCAAATCATCTTTATCTTTAAATAATTTTAAATAAATCACTAATATATTTAATTAATTTTTGATTGGACTGCTATTCTGATATGATTAATGAATTGAATAAATTTATCAAGAATATATTTGAATTGATGCGCAAATGACAAGAAATTAAATCTATTTGCTCTTTATTGAATTCATAAAAGTTAGATATTTTTCTTTTTTTTACCTTTTTCTTATCTTTGCTGCCTTTTTGCTGAGATGGAACAACTAAATCTGTCCACATAGATTGTTCTCCCTCCCCTGCATCATTAACACCAGCAACACAAAAAAAATAGGTGCCAGGATTCAAACCCTGAATATAATAACAATTTTCTCCAGAATCCAATTCATTTTCATTTATACAAACAGGAACACTATCTGTTTTGAAAAGAAATCAAATTATTGAAAAATTAAAGTAAATTGAGTTTATATGTAATTATAGAAATTATAGAAAGGATAATTTTATTGAAATTTGTATATAATTTCGAATATAGGCGTATTATAAATTAGAATAGGTTAAATAAGTTGTCTCACTTTTTTTGTTGGTTTTCATATACAATTTGAAGTAATCAGCTCGCGTATTGTTTTCTATCCAGGTCACTTTCACTCGCCCATTGACGAAGATACATTGAGGTTTTTTGGGTTTATCAGGCTTATGCATATTTTCTTTGGAGAAATAAGTTATAAATTAATTAGAAATAAGTATTATCTTTATCAGAAGCCTATTAAATCATTAAATCTTTAATTATCATTATTTGCTTTAAATATTGACACTCCTTTATACATATTCTTATAATTTGGATGGTATGATTTGATAAAGACTATAATTAGCCAAATAAAATCATATATTCCCATAAAATGGAGAATAATGTATTTTTGGGATTATTGAAGTTCATTTTACCATTATAATATCGAGAATCTTCACTAGAATAATCTTCTTCATATTCATCGCTATCATATTCATCACTATTAACAAGATTTTGAATATGCTCTTTTAATCCAAAGAAAAATTCAACAAAATCAAAAGGATCAAAATCCCTTGGTCTTCCACAATTAGGGCAAGTGCATTTAGCTTCTTCTTGGAAATAAAGTGATTCATCCTCATTACCTCTATCATATAATTCTCTTTTCTCTTCATCTCCAAGAATCGAATATGCTTCAGAAATTTGCTAAATAAATTTTATGATAAAATGTTTTTTTTTAATTTTAAGATAGAATGATTTGAATTAACCTTAAATTTTTGGGTGGCTTCATCTCTATTATCAACATTTTTATCTGGATGATATAGCTTTTCAAATTTTTAGTAAAACAAAAAAGAGATGATAATATATTAGTTCATACAAGCGCAGCCTTTTTATAAGCTTTTCTGATTTCTAATTGTGATGAATCTTTTGTTAATCCAAGGATCTCATAAAAACCTTTGGGATCATCTTTGATAGGTTGATCATCCATTATTTATATTTATTTTTGAAAATATTTTCTAAAACAATTTTTTTTTTTTAAAATGAGAAACTTCATTAATTGAAAAAGAGATTTGCATAAAAGAGGAATTATAACAACGGATTCTAACCTTTTTGATAATCTTTTTTTATTGTCAGATTTTAAGGGAAATATAATATAAGCCAACGATTTGAGAAATAAAAAAAATATTTGAAAGTCTTTTGAAATATAAATTTCATCCATCAACAAGAAATGGAAAATCAAATATTGTTGGAATGGTGCAAATCTTTACTTGAGAAACAAAACATTACAATATATAATTTCAGAAGAGGGTAAATAAATTAATGAGGATCATGAATTAATATATATTTCAAAAATTATCTTCCAAAACAATAGATTGAAAGATGGGATTAAGCTTGCAATTATAATCAATGAAGTTTTGGATATATGTGGGAATGATAACAGAATAGACATGGATGAATTGGATAAATCAGATATAACAAAAAATTATCGAATCATCAAAAATATATTGGAAGAATTTGATATAGAATTTAATTTGGATCCTCAATCTATATCAGCCAAAGAAGAAGATTTTAATCCAATAATCCAAGATTTAATGAGAATTGTAAGATATTTTTGAATAAATTTGGTTTCAAAATTTTGAATCTCTCTCATTAATTCTATTCCAACAAAAGTATGAAAAAAATAAAGAGAAAGGAGAATCAGATGAGGAAAATGAAAACAAAAATGTTGAGATAGAAAACAGTGATGAAAAGGGAGAGGAAACAAAATCAATCAAAAAACATAAAAAGATAAGGAAAAGGAAAACTCGAAGCAGAAGAGATATTTCGATGAGCTTCCACGAGAATATTATTACACCTTCATTAGAAAGGAACACTTCTCCCAGGAAAGAAGCAACCTCTCCAAGAGAAGTAAAATTCAATGTAAATGATGATGAAACCAATAAACCCAAAGAAAAATTGAGTTCTTTGGGAATCAACAAGAAAAAGGGGACAAAGACAGATAAACCTGTTTTGGAGAAGGAAATCGAGAAATTGAAAAATAAGATCAAAGAGATGGAAAAGACAATGGAAGAGAAAGGGCAGATTTGGTCTGATCTCCACAAAGAACAAGAGGAGATTTGCAAAAAGGCGGAATCCAAATTCAATAATCTCAATTTGGAATTCAATGTACTCAAAAAGAATAATCAACAACTAATCGAAGAAAACAAAAATTTGGAAAAGTTGAAGGAGACGGCCAAGGATGAATATTCAGAGTTGCGTGAATCTTTTACACATTTGGAAAACGAACATAAAACTCTTTCCAAGAAATTCAAGAAGGAAACAGAAAAAAACGAGTCTCTCAAGGAGGTACTGGGAGAGAGGGATCACGAAGATGAACTGGAGGATTTGAGGGATGAAATCGATCAAAAAGAGTACGCCCTTTCTGAATCGTTTGAGAAATACGAAAAGCTCTCCAATCAGTTTGAAAATCAGAAGAAATTGATAGAAAAGTTGGAGGGTCAGATTAAAGATTCCAAAATCGAATACAACAGAATGAATGATGAAAATTCGATGCTCCGTTCTGTGATTGATTCCCAAAAAGATGGATTAGAAAAAGCAAACATTGAAAATAACAATTACCACAAACTTTTGGAAGAAGAGAAGAAAAAGGTGCAATCATTAAGCAATGAAAGAAGATCCAGCGAAGAATCAGTTAAAAAAGTTTCTACCAGCTCGCGTAAAAGTTCCTCCGTCTTTCCTGAAGTCAACAAGAAAACAGAAGAAGGAGAACTCAACATCATTGCTGAAAATGAAATTTTGAAAGAAGAAAACAACAACCTGAAAGAGATGATCAAAGAGATTGAAGAGAGCAAAGATGACAATTCTCAGATCAAAGAATTGATTGAACTGAAAGAACAAATCTCTTCTCTTAGAAAGAAACACGAAAAAGTACTTGATAACCTTTCTGAATTAAAACAAGAAAAAGAAAAGAGTGATCTTGAAATGAAGAATATCAAGATAGAGTTTGAAGAATGCCAGGATGAAAACGAAAAGCATTGTGAGAATATTGATAACCTCAAATTGGAAATTTCTGTCATCCAACTCAACAACGAGAAGCTTTCAGAGTCTTTGGAAAGAGATACCAAAAAAATCACTTTGTTGGAAAAAAAACTTGATGAAGCCAACAAGATTGAATCTCAACAAAAAATGCAACTTGAATCATTGAGCAAGATTGTTCATCAACTCAGAAACAACCAACAAGGAACTCATTCGATAGATCCGCCAAAGATTGAAGAACATCAGAAGACTCTTTACGATGATTCTACTCACGAACAAAGAGACTCCAAAGATAACAATAAAATACCGAAATATCTTCTGGGATCTGTGGATTTCGACGATGCTAAGCCCATTACAATTGTCCCTCCTCTCAATTTGAGTCTTGAAAACAAGAATCCTCCACAAGTTTCTTTCGACATGGAAAGTGAAGATTTGACTATTGATATCAACAGCAAGATTGATAAAGATTCCCCCAAGAAAGGACTCTCACCTTCAAGAAAGAGTGAAGTATCTCCCCGTAAAAAAGTGGAGTCTCCAAGAAGACACAGATCCCCTCGCAAAAAAAGCCCCAGAAAAAAAAAGAGCAATGGAGAGTTGAAAATAGATCACAGAGATGAATTTTTGTTGAGTGTTCCCGAAGAAATGAAAGATGAATCCTACAAAATTTTGGAGAATTGCTACATTTCTTTAAAACTTGAACTGGAGACCATGAAAGAAATGGTGAAGAAGAATGGATCTATGCAGAAACATGATCTCGAAAAAAATTTGAACACTTCAAAAAATATTCAAGAATCTCAGAAAAAAAAGATCCTCAAGTTGGAATCCTCTTTATCTCAAAAAGAAAAGGAAATCAAGCATTCTGAAGAAGTGATTGAGAAGCAAAACGAAAGATACAAAGAACTTTTGACCAAACACAATGATCTGTCAAAGGAAATTGTTTCTTTTAGAATTTCTATCCAAAATGGACCCAATCCTGTTGAAACGTCTGATGAAATAGAATCTCAACTGATAAATTCTCTCAAATCACAGTTGGAAGGCAACATCTCTCAATCCAAACAAAAAGTTACCGAAATCACCCTAAATTACACTGATATCATTGACAAATTAAAATCAGAAAACGAAAAGTTACAAGAAGACTTGAACAAGGCCACGAATGATGTGAATGTTTTGGAATTGCAACTTGAATCTCACAAGACTTCTGCAAAAAACAACCAAAAGAAAATGTCTTTAGAGTTTAATGCTGCGATGAAGGAACTTGCAATCACCAAAAAAGTCAACTCCAAACTCAAAAAGAAAGTAGATTACCTTCAGATGTCTTCCCTCGAAGAAAAAAACACTTTTGAACAGCAACTAGTTAGCTTCAAGAAGAAATATCTTGAAATTCAACAAAAATACGCAAAACAACTCAAACTTTACAGCAACATTCAATCCAAATTGAGCTCCAATATGACTGAAATCACCAAAAATGGAGAATACAAAGATTTGATCTTAGATAAAGATCAAGAAAACAACAATCTGAGAAAGAAGCTCGAATTAGTTACCAATCAACTTGAAAGCTATAATCAAAAAGAAATTTACAATAATCTGACTCATTTGAATGATCCAAAAAGTTACTATACCCATGAAGAGGTCATTCAAAGAAATAAATATCCAAATGATAATCGCGCTTTTACTCATCAAGGTATAATATTTATCATCTTCAATAAAATCATCTTTTAAATAAAATCATTTAAATATTTAATCTATTTCAAGTGACCAAAAAGATTGATTCAGGATATGAACAAGAGCAGTTATATAATGTTGTTCATGACATGTTCACTTTGTTCAAAAAGAATTTTCAGGGATTTTCTAAAAACTCACAACACTATACATGTGAACTATCTATAAGGAGAGCCAAATAATTCTGTTTAACTATTTTTTTGTTCAAATCTATACCTCCCAAATTAAAAAAAATTTTTCTTAATGCCGCCATTTTTAATAATAATCTACTAACAATTAAAAAAAACGATCAAATTCTAATATAAATAAAAAAAAAAAATGAGTGTTTTCAGATACGATGATAAGGAAAATCATGTCAATTTACAGAGTCCCTCTTTTAAAAATCAAAAATACTTTGTAATAAATCAGCAAATATCAATATAGAATAAAAATTTAATTTCTTTATCAATAGGGCGCAAAAAAAGAAGAATTATTTAAAAGAATAGACACACCAACAAAAGCATTTGGAGAGAGAAAAAATATACTCATCCCCGTAGAAGAAAAGGAAAATACATCGCAAAAAAAATTAGTGGAGCCCAAAGAGCAAAATGAAAATATTAAAAATGAAGGAGAGAATGCACAAACAAATGAATTTGAATCACCTCCAAGATCATTCAGGCCTAATCTTGAACAAATATCGCCAAGTGAAGAAAACAATCCTTTCAAATCTCCCACAGCAAGCTTCCCTATCTCTTTCGAAGAAGAATCCAATGAACTCCAACAATCAAATATCATTGGAGGACAAGAAGATCAAGAAATTCAACAATTGGAAGATTTTCAAATAAAAGACTCAAAATATTTCATAGATAATCCTCATTCTAAAATTCATTTCAATTTGCCAGACTATGAATTCATGTCTTTTGATTCACTACAACCATCACCTCAAAAAAAAATAAATAAATTCAGCGAACAAGAATATGAAGAAAAAATCAGTTCACTTCAACAGAGTGTACATCAATTGCAAATAGAATTGACCAATTCACAAGATGATAGCGAATCTTACAAAAAAGAATTTGAAAGAATAACAGAGGAAGGAAAGCTCTTGTACCAAACTTACTTGAACAATTGCAATGATCTCAAGAACTTTGGGACATTGAATGAATTGATGAAAATAGAGATTGATGAATTAAATAACTTTATCGTCAAGATGAAGCAAGACAATGATGGAGAGAGGGAAAGAGGAAACAAATATAAAAATGATTACAAGATTCTCAAAGCATCCACAGAAAACGATCAAGAAGAATACAGACAATTGCAAATGAATTATGTGCAACTCGAATTGAACACCAGAAACATGGAATCAGAGATCAAGGAAAAGAAAGAAAAAATAGACGAGCAAGAACAATTGATCAACACTTTGAGAGATGACAATCACAAATCCAAAAGAACTATCGAGGATTACACCCTCATGTTGGAAACAGAAAAGAGCAGAAATCTTGAGATACAAAGATCTATCCAAGAAAGAGAAGAATTGATTCAAAATTTGGAAAAGAAATTGGAAGAATCCAACAACAGTTTCCAGTTCTCAGGAAGATCAGAAAATACAACCAAATTGGATCTTTCTAATCTCAATGGCGAAGAAATTAAGAAGAGATTAGAAAGTATGTTGGTCTCCAATGAGATTTTGAGAGAAGATAACGAACAATTGCAAAAGGATATCAAGAGCATCACCAATTCAAAGAACAAGATTTCAATGACCCTCTTGGAAAAAGAAAACAACATCTCCAAATTGAATGAATTGAATCAAGAGAAACAAAAGACCATCCAAGAATTGGAAAACAGAATGAAAAAGAACGAGGAAGAGTATAATGATAGGATAAATCAGCTTTCTGGCCAATACTCGATCGATATCGAAAAGATCAACCAAGATAACGAGAATCTCACTGAATACATCAACAGCATGAAGTTGGAGGAGAAAGAATACATTGAAAAGATCAGATTGGTGGAATCAGAGAAGAATGATTATGTTGAAGTGATTTCCCAAATGAATAACAAGATTTCTTCTTTGCAACAAAAATATGAAGAACAAAAGAAAATGGTTGAAACAGTTGAAAATGATTTGTGCATCTTGCACAAGAAACACAAAAAGGAGCTCCAACAACTCGAAGAAAAGTTTCAACACGAAAACTACAAGACCAAGTACTCCAGAATCTTGTCCGAGAGAGATCAGTTGAAATCTCAGTTGGAAAAACTCCAAATGATTGTAGAAAAGATCAACATCTTTGGAGAAATACAGAACAAACTCGAACACACTCTTGAATCTTCTTACCGCTCGCTCTTTGAGAAAAAGAATGAACTGTCCAATGCTTTTAACGAAAAGCTCTCCCAATCTGAAGTGATCGAATCTTTGAAGCAAAAGACCCAAGAAATCAACCTTCTCAATCAAACTCTCATCAACGAAAAGCTTCTTCTCACACAAAAAATCAACGAAATCAACTCTCTTGTCATTCAAAAGCAAAACAGCCTCACCTCTCTCCAAAAAACAAATTCTAATCTCGAAAACAAAGTAGAAGAATTGACCATCACCAACGAAAATACTTTTTCTTCTCTTCAAAATGTCCAATTAGAAAACGAGAAACTCCTTCTTGAAAATGAAAAATTATTCCAAAACATGCAAACACAAACTCTTGACTTTTTGATTTCCTCCAGTCAATCCAATGAAGAGACAAACAACTACAAAGATCTTTCTTTTCAATTGAGTGAGAATCTCTCGAAAGAAAAAGAAAACAATCAAATCTTTCAACAAAAGATTCTCTTGCTAGAAGAAAACTTGAACAACCAGTCTTCTCAATACCTAAACGAGTGTACCCTCTTGAAAAATGAGATAGAAATACTTGATGTAAACAATAATGATCTTTCTCGCATTCTTTCACTCGAAAAGGAACTCACCCAAAGACTTTTGAATGATCAATCCCTCAAAGAGAAATCCCTTCAAGAAAATTCTGTTATCATAGAATCCTTAAACAAAGAAAATAATTTGAAACAAGAATCAATCAGTTTGTTGGACAATCAAATCAAAGAAGTTTCACAACAGTTTGAACAATACAAAGAATCTTCTTTGAGAAAAATAGAAGAGATTCAAATGAACGAGAAAGATCTTCTCTCCCAATTAGAAAAAAGAAACGTAGAGCTTGAGAACCAATCCGACCTCTTGTCTCAACTCAAAGAAGAGATTCTCAACAAGCAAAGTTTGCTGGATCAACAAAACAACGCATATTCTCTTTTGCAACAACACTCTTCCCTCCTCGACTTTACTTTGCAACAAGAAAAACAACAAACTCTTCAAATCACCTCACAGTTTAATGAGTTGAAAGAAAAGTTTGAAGAGATTGACTCCAAGTTGATGAAAGAGTTACAAACCTCTTCTTCTCTCTCTCAAAAACTATCCGAGTTGAACAACGAATATCTCTTTTACCAACAAGAAATGAACCACAAAGTGGATCAAATGGAACAAGACAACTCTTCTCTTTCTTCTCAAATAGAAAACTTGCAAGTAGAAAAGAGAGAACAGTTTGAATCTCAACAAAAACTTTTCAATGAATTGCAACAAACAAATTCTTTCTTAGAAGAAGAGAACCTCCACTTTAAAGAAGCCATTTCTTCTGGAGAAACATCCCTTCAAATCATCCAAAAGCACCTCATTTCTTTGTCTCTTGAATTTACTTCTCAACTAAACACCAAAGATGAAACTCTCAGAGAAAAAGAAATTCTCCTCCAACAACATTCTCAAACCATCAAAAAGAACGAAAAAATTTTGGAAAAAAGACAAATGAGAATCAATCACTTGGACAACATTGAGAGTCAACTTTCTTCTTACGAGGATCAACTTTTAAAGAAAGAAGAACAAATTCAAGAACTTTCCCTTCAAAATGAAAACTATCGTGATTTGATTGAAAAGAAAGATGGAAAGTACAACACCCTTGCTTTGCTCAATCACCAAACTAAAGAACAAAACGAATCCACCAAGCGTGAAATGGAACAGTTGAATGTCAAAATCAATCTCCTTCAAAACAAACTCGAAAACAAAAAGCAACAAGTAATCGAATTGAAATCAAAGATTGAAAAGTTGGAAGAAAATTCCTCCTTCCAATCCAACTGCATCAAAGGACTTGAGAGCAAAAATGAAGAAAAGATCTTGGAGATTCAACAACTTTCTTTGCAACAACAAAACTTGAACAGTGAAATACTTGTCCTCACTCAACAAATAGAAAAACAATCCCAAAACAACAAACTTCTCTCTCAGCAATTAGAAAAAGAAGCCCAAATTAACAAAGAATTGTCTATGAAAGAAATGAACAACCAAATTAACTCAAACTTGGAGTCAGAAATAGAAAATATGAAAGTTGATAAGCAAAAATTATGCCAACAAATCGAAAATCTCGTTCTTCAAAACTCAAAGTCAATTGAAAGCAAAAGCAGAGAAGTAGAAACCGTGAAAAAACTTTGGGCAGATCTCAACGAGAAGCACTCTTCTTCTCTCAATGACAAAAAGAATCTCCTCCAACAAATTTCTGTATTGAAAGAAGAAAACTCCAAAATGGTTCAACTCGAAAATCTTTTGAACATCGTACAGAACGAGAAAGAACTCGTCAAAACACAATTGGAGATTTTGATGTTCAACATGAATAAGAATCACAATCAAAGTGAGATTCCTCTTCTCAAGAATGAAAACCTTTCTCTCAAAAAAAACCTTTCCCAACTTTCTTTAGATGTCAAAAATCTAGAGTCCGAGTTGGAAAACAACAAGATTTTTATCTCCAAATTTCAATCTTTGATGCAAAAATCAAAGATTGATCACAACAAAAAGATCAGCGATCTCCACAAATATGTTGAAAATCAATCTTCTTTATTGAAATCGATTTTCGATACCATAAAAACTTCTTACCCCAATTTGTTTAATGACATTTTGAAAAAGGCAAATGTTTTTGGTGTTGATATTTCAAAAGATAATAATTAAAACAAAACAATAAAATAAAAATTTGGGTCCAAAATAAAGAAAAAAATTTAAAATTAAAAAAATGAATTTAACAAATGAAAAAGAAAGATTGAAAGGAACAATACAAGATTGTCATGGTCTATTAGAGATGATAATTGGCCAAAACTTATTGTGTTGCAAAAACTAATTTGCCCAACAGAGAAGATCAAGGAAATACGACTACTGCAAGTGAATATCTCGATGAACCGGAAGTATTGGAGAAAAAGATGGAAATAATTGCAGATTTGATAAAGAAATCAAAATGTGTAACTGCATATAATGGAGCAGGTTTAAGTAAAGACTTGAATAGGTGGTAATAAAGATAATTAAGGGAATTGATTTTTAATTTAATTAAAGATTTTGGATCAAAGGCCCCAAATGAAGAACTTTTAATTTTTTATTTAATTCTTTAAGATGAAGGTCTACCTCAAAAAGCTGGGTTTCCTCAAGAAAAAATAAATGAAATACATGGAGGGAGAACAAAAATTAATTTTAAAAAATAAATAAAATTAATCTTTTTTTTTAATGATCTGATTTAAATGGAATTCAAAATTTTGAAGCAAAGAAATTTCGAATAATTCAAAATTTTGAAAAGTCATATATTATATGTAAGGGAAAATTTTTAATACAGTGAAAGGTGTACTTGTTTGCGAAGATACTTTGGTCATAGAAAAACGAGATTGGAAGGTGATGAAAGATATCTTTGACAAGAGTGTTAAGCTATCCAGATTTGAACGAGCGATAATTGATGATATATCGAATCAGGTGGGGATCGTCGACAACGACGACAAGAAGGATGATATTGAAAATGATCAGGAGGCACGCGACACTGATCGGTTTTACTACAAAAATTCCATCTTTGAAAACTCTTCTTTCTTGAAGAAAAATTTCAAAGAGTGTACACACCGGGGAAGATTTTATCCTATATAGAAATGCAAACTCTAATGGGGAAAAACGTGCCAGTATGAATTAATTAATGTCAAACAGGCACGGAGTGGTGCAATCACACATTTGGATGAAACTTTCAAGAAAAAAAGAGATTTGCCACGTGATACTTTGCTCATGGAGAAAACAACAACAACAAATGAAATGACTCTATAAATTTATAGACAACAAGACTCTTCTGTTTGGTAAAAACAATGAACATTGTGATGATTGTGTCGATGATGAATACAACGACAATGATGATGATGACGATGATGGTGTCATCAGAGGAGAAAAAGAGGACGATGATAGTGATAGTGCAGCAAATAGCAGTGGAAATGTTGACATTGAGAATTGACAAAAAAAAGTGATAATCTTTGATATTTTCAGAGTCGTTTCTTTTCTGATGAACATAATAATTCTTCAACTCGGATCTACCAGTCATTGTTTTGCATACAACATTTATTCCAGTGTTCTTTTTGTAGATCATTTTGAGATGAAAAAAGCATGGGGATGTCTTTAGTGTGGTAAACTAATTCAGAAACTTCATCAAGTATCTCTACATAAGCTCGTCGATTTGTATACACTCCACTTCCTTCCGTCGTTTGAGAAACAAACAAGAGGATTTTGGATCTCGTATGTGTCTCTCGTATTCACAGACACCATCATGTTGATATTCTCCATATTCTTTCGAGTATTCCAGAGAAATTTGGATGGAATTATTGATTCAGATCCTCATATGATTCCGATTTCTTTAAGAATATTATTTTTTTTCTTAAATCCAATTTAATTTTCATATGAAAAAATTATATAAATTATAAAAAAGAATTCACTTCTTTTATGAAAAAGAAGGAAGAGGAACAAAAGAAGATAGAGGTATAACATTTTTCATTGAATAGAAAGTTTTAAATCATAAAAAAAATTTATTTACAGGAAGATATAAATAAAGATATATTTGTTGGAAAAGCAAATAAAAATTTAACAACAAAAAAAATATTATTGAAAAAATCGAACGTTAAAGAGAATTTCGAGGAAGGGAAAGATTTAAAAAATCTCATTACAGTCTTGGGTATAGATATTTCTCAAATAGAAATAATCTTCTATGCAAGAAGAATCTTTAGTGGACAGTCACATGATTACTTGTATATCCAAAGATCCACATCTAATCCAATTAAGACAAACCTTCAAGAATTTCAAGCTTTTAAAATGAATGATTATGAAATGAATGATATGATAAAGTATCTCTCAAAAGATAATAAAATAATAACATATAATCTTCTCATCGACAAAAAATTAGAAGAATCTTCCCACCAAAAATTCATCTATAAAAATGAGAAAATAAATTATGAAGATGGAAAAATGATCGATATGTCAGAACTGATCAAAGATGATTATAATTTTTCTTTATACCACTCAGAATTTAAATCTCATTATGTGTCTCAAAAAGTTCAGAAAGAAAAATATCTAACGCTCTACAATGAATTCACGTATGAAAGTCGTTACATTGCTTGGAATGAGAAGAAAATGCTTCAACTAAAACTATATCGTGAAAAAGATTCGGAGGGCAATTATCTAATGACAGAGAAGGATAAAATTGGAACCAATCAACTCGAAATAAGAATTGCTCATTGGAATGTGAATCATATGAAGTATGATGAATCAACAAGACATCTTTTACTATCCCAGTTTTGGGAATTCGTCCTCGATAATGATTGGGACATTTTTGCTCTGACTGAACCCAAATCTGATCTTAATGATATCATGGGTGAGATAGCCCGATCAGCTTCTTACAAGATGATCACCTTAAAAATCAACAAGTCTAAAACTCCTCTGAAAGGTTTTACTCAACGAAGTAATGATACTCAGATTGTCGATAAAGAAGATGTTTTGGTTTTTTATAAATCTAACAAGTTTGCGATTGAAACAACCAATCTAGGGTTAGAAACTTATGGGATCACAGATAACCTCAAATTTGAACTTATAGAGTCCAATAATAAAAAGATTAACTTGAGCTTTTGCCACTTGAGTGCTAAGGACAAAGATTTTACGGAAAAAGATTTCGGGAATGTTTCTCAATTAATCTCTGAAAAGTTAAATGCTCCCTACCTTTTAATGGGTGATTTCAACAATAACTGTTCTCACAAAATTATCCATAACAAAGTAGAATTTGGTAAATATCCTTGGAAAGGCTTTTCTATTTCAAAAGGGACTATGAATTATCCCTTCAGAGAGGTTATAAATGATCAGATCTACTCTTCAAATTTTGAAAATCAAAATGTGATGACTTCTGTTTTGACATCTATGATACCTCTTACTTCAATTTCTGATCATAAACCAATCCAAGCTTTTGTTTACTTATAATTCATTTCATTAAACTATATTCTTAACAATTTCCATTTTCCAATTCAGAAATCAAGACAAAAATATATAATTTCAGTTGTGTTTAAACTATAGGTTATGTCAGCCTCTTTAAACAGGGTACATTTTCTATAGGATTATGTGAGAAAAATTCATAAAATTTTATATTTATATTATAAAAATATTTGATCAAAGGGGTCCAATAAATGATATAATCCAAATCTCAGAATCTCTCAAATCAAACGCTTCAATCACTTCTATTGATCTTGGACATAATAATGGAGAATACAATATCCTCACATTTGTTTTGTTGTAAAAACTTTTGTAAAAGTGTTGTCGTTCAGAAACTTTTTGTCCAAACTTCGCTTCAAACAATGATTGTGCTTTAAAAGAAGTTCAGACTAACAAAGATTTTAAAAATATGTTGGATTCTTGTACATCAAATGTTTGCAATGCAAAACGCTCTTGAGATCATAATTTGATGACATTAGCCACCAGTTTGATTGCATCTACAAGAAGTTTGGATGTCAAGTGATTATCATGTCTGGGACCAAGTTTCAAATCACTTCTCATCAGTATCAGTGTGAACATTTCTCCATTCATCATTAAGAACAAAAAGAAAAGTTTATGGAAACTTTGCCTGATCTCTTTCAAGACTTGCTCAACTCGCTTGATAAATATAGTCATTTTGATTCAAAAATTGCATCTTCCATTTAAAGAGTAAGTAAAATCAAAAAATTTTTTGATTGACACGTGAAAAAAACTTTTAACTAATTTTATTAATTTGAAGGGTTTACCTTTGAAATATGACGATGATTGATTGAAGTATTATGGTATGTAGTTTTAAATAAAGAGTTAAAAAATTTTTTTTTAAACAGTCAGAACACTCCTGTCTCTCACCTTATTATAATTGTGTGTCTTCAGAAATAGTTGTATTTCTTTTTATTCTTTCATTTTAACAAATCTTTCAACTCATGAACTTTTGTTACAGGCTTTACCAAATGAATAATGTGTAGAATCCTTTTTTCTGTGCTTCTTTCTTTCCTATTACCCCTGTCATTGTCTCGCTCAAATGACTTTAACATGCAAGAGGAAGTTCAAAATCAGGAATTGTGATGTATTCTCCAGTTTAAAAATAGCTATTATTCCACAGGTTTAAAAGCAAAGCAACTTTGCCTTCAAATATTGAATGCTGTTCTTATTTTTGATGTTGGCAACCATTTGAACCTTCTACAACTGATGTATTCCCTTTTCCTACTATCATACATTTTGAATCCACTTTTTGCATTCTCCAAAGCTTCAATTTTCTTCTTGTCAGTCAAAAATCGTCGATTTTGTTTTCTTATTGCAAACACAAGTTGTTGGGCACTTCCTCAAAGTATAATGAGGAACCATCCCAAACCTTTTTTGAAGTTTTTTATGAAGATAATTAAGGGTATTGATTTTTAATTTAATTATCGATAGTGCAGCAAATACCAGTGATCATGACATTGAGAACTTTAATTATAAAGCCCCCAAACTCTATAATGAACTCTCATTCATTTGCACATCATGTGATACCAAAGCTTGAAGAGAACGGAATGGTGAAATACTGCGTCCAACAAAATCATGATGGTGATCAAACGAAGAACTTTTAATTTTTTTCTTTAAAATGAAGGTCTACCACAAAAAGCTGGGTTTCATCAAGAAAAAATAAATGAAATACATGGAGGTAGAACAAAAATTAATTTAAAAAAATAAATAAAATTAATTTTTTTTTAAATGATCATTTAAAAAAGATTTAAATGGAATTCAAAATTTGAAGCAAAGAAATTTCGAATAATTCAAGATTTTAATAAAAGTCACATATTATGTAAGGGAAAATTAATACAGTGTGAGGTGATTCGCTCTATTGATTTTTTTAAAAAGCTGTGTGGGCAAAAAACAAAATTATAAAAATAAATACTTTTAATCAAAAGATCCTTTTATTATAATATTCTTAAAATTGAACTAAAAATTATTTACTTATTGACCAAACTCGTTTTTTGTTGATAGATTTTAAAGATATTAATTAATAAATTAAATATAATTAAAATAAAATAAAATATGAATCTCATAATTTACTCTTTTATTTTATTCAATTTAAATTTAATTTGAAAAAAATATAAAAAAATGAAAAAGTTTTTATTCTTGATATTATTGATGGTCTTTGTAAGTTGTCAAATATCTTATATTAGAGCAAAATCTATTGAAATAAAAAGGGTTGATAAAAATATTAAGTTGGAAGATTTGACAAATCACTTTGTTGAAGATGAAAATGAAATAGGAAATAAAGGGGAAACTGGAAAAAGAGGAAACAAAGGAATGAGAGATAGTGTAAGTGGAGCAAATAGCCAGGGAGTAGCTGAATCTACTGGAGTAATAAGATTTACTAGAGTAACGATTAATATGAGAGATAAAAGAGCACATTCTTTTTCTTCAACGACTAGACTTGATTCTTCTTGTTCTATTTGTCCTACATATCCTTTATTCAACTTTGCTGTTTTGGCAGGTTCAACAGTAACAAATACTGGAGCAACTATTGTCACTGGAGATGTGGGTGTATCTCCAGGGACAACTATTACAGGATTTCCTCCAGGAATAATTTTGAATGGTGTTGAACACTCTGCAGATGCCATTGCAAACGCTGGTCAAACTAATGCAAATTCAATATTTACTCAATTTAATCTTTGCCCTTCTCAACAAGACCTTACTGGTCAAGATTTAGGTGGACTTACGCTAACTCCAAAAGTTTATTCTTTCAGTTCATCTGCATCGTTAACAGGAACTCTTACATTAGATGGGCAGGGAAATCCAAATTCAATTTTCATTTTTAAAATTGGAACTACTTTAACTACAGCGTCTTCATCCCAAATAGTTTTGATTAACGGAGCACAACCTTGTAATGTATTTTGGTTGGTTGGAAGTAGTTCAACATTGGGAACATCCACAATGTTTCTGGTAATATTCTTGCTCAAACATCAATAACATTAAATACGGGAGTAACTGTTAATGGGAGATTGTTTGCATTGAATGGTGCAGTAACATTAGATTCAAATACTGTACAATCTTGTAATTGTACAAATCTAAATGGAGGAATGGGTGATAAAGGTGATAAAGGTGATAAAGGTGATAAATGTGATAAGGGAGATAAGGGTGATAAAGGAGTAAAAGGTGATAAAGGAAATAAAGGTGATTCAGGAAACAAAGGTGATTCAGGAGATAAAGGAGATAAAGGTGATAAGGGAGATAAGGGTGACAAAGGAAATAAAGGTTACAAAGGTGATAAAGGAAACAAAGGTGATTCAGGAAACAAGGGTGTAAAAGGTGACAAAGGAGATAAAGGAGATAAAGGAAATAAAGGCGATATAGGAGTAAAAGGTGATGAAGGAAACAAAGGTGATAAAGGAAATAAGGGTGATTCAGGAAACAAAGGTGATTCAGGAGATAAAGGAGATAAAGGTGATAAGGGAGATAAGGGTGACAAAGGAAATAAAGGTTACAAAGGAGATACAGGTGACAAAGGTGATTCAGGAGATAAAGGATTAAAAGGAGATAAAGGGAATAAAGGAGATAAAGGAAATAAAGGTGATTCAGGAGATAAAGGAAATAAAGGAAATAAGGGTGACAAAGGTGATTCAGGAGATAAGGGATTAAAAGGAGATAAAGGAAACAAAGGAGATTCAGGAGATAAAGGAGTAAAAGGAGATAAAGGAGACAAAGGTAATTCAGGAGAAAAAGGAGAAAAAGGAGACAAAGGAGACAAAGGGAATAAAGGTGATTCAGGAGATAAAGGAGTAAAAGGTGATTCAGGAGATAAAGGAAATAAAGGAGATAAAGGTGATAAGGGAGACAAGGGTGATAAAGGAAATAAAGGTGATTCAGGAAATAATGGAGATAAAGGAGTAAAAGGAGATAAAGGAAATAAAGGCGACAAAGGTAATTCAGGAGAAAAAGGAGAAAAAGGAGACAAAGGAGACAAAGGAAACAAAGGTGATTCAGGAGATAAAGGAAATAAAGGTGATAAAGGTGATAAAGGAAATAAGGGTGACAAAGGTTATTCAGGTGATAAAGGAAACAAAGGTGATTCAGGTGACAAAGGGAATGTAGGTGATTCAGGAGATAAAGGCGACAAAGGAATTAAAGGTGATTCAGGAAATAAGGGTGACAAAGGTGATTCAGGAGATAAAGGATTAAAAGGAGATAAAGGAGAAAAAGGGGAAAAAGGAGACAAAGGGAATAAAGGTGATTCAGGAGATAAAGGAGTAAAAGGAGATAAAGGAGAAAAAGGAGAAAAAGGAGACAAAGGTTATAAAGGTGTAAAAGGAGATAAAGGTGATAAGGGAGATAAGGGTGATAAAGGAAACAAAGGTGATTCAGGAAATAATGGAGTTAAAGGAGAAAAAGGAGACAAAGGAAACAAAGGTGATTCAGGAGATAAAGGAGTAAAAGGAGATAAAGGTGACAAAGGTGGTTCAGGTGACAAAGGAAATAAAGGTGATAAAGGAGTAAAAGGTGATAAAGGAGTAAAAGGAGTAAGAGGAGACAAAGGTGGTTCAGGTGACAAAGGAAATAAAGGTGATTCAGGAGTAAAGGGAAATAAGGGAGAGAAGGGAGATAAAGGTGAAAAAGGAAATAAAGGTGATAAAGGAAACAGAGGATTTAAAGGAAATAAAGGTGATTCGGGCGACAAAGGAGAAATAGGAGAAGATGGAGAAAAAGGTGAAAAAGGTAATAAGGGAAACAAGGGATCGAAAGGTGCCAAAGGAAAAATAGGAAAAACAGGAGAAAAAGGAGATAAGGGAAAAACAGGGAAGACAGGAAAACAAGGAAAAAAAGGAATAAAAGGAGATATGGGAATTAAAGGAAGTAAAGGAGATCTTGGAATAAAAGGAAAACGAGGGGGAAAGGGGAATAAAGGAGATATGGGATACCAAGGATTAAAAGGTAAGAGAGGATGGAAAGGTAATAGGGGAGACCAAGGATACAAAGGTACAAAAGGAGATACAGGAAAGAGTGGAGATAAAGGAATAAAAGGAGTCAAAGGTAAAAAGGGTAAAAGAGGTAAGAAAGGATACAGTGGAGAAAAAGGAAAAAAAGGAAATAAAGGGGAGAAAGGAGATAAGGGAAATAAAGGGGTGAAAGGAGATATGGGATTCAGAGGATTAAAGGGTAAGAGAGGATGGAAAGGTAATAAGGGAGATCAAGGATACAAAGGTACAAAAGGAGATGCAGGGAAGGAAGGTATTCAAGGAGAAAGAGGTGATCTAGGACATAAAGGAATTAAAGGTAATAAAGGACATAAAGGGAATAATGGAAAGAGAGGACACATAGGACTCAAAGGAGAAGAAGGAAAAAATGGTATAGAGGGAAAGAGAGGATATAAAGGAACTAATGGAGAAAGAGGAGGACAAGGTAAAAGAGGAAAGAGAGGACTTAAAGGATTTAGTGGTAATAAAGGAGAAAAAGGTTCCCAAGGTATTCAAGGAAAAGAAGGAATAAGAGGATATAAAGGAGAAAGAGGAGAATATAAAGTTTTTAGAGAAACTAGAATTGTTGATGATGTACCATTTTTTCATAGAAAGAAAAGTTCATCCTTCTTACTTTCAAAATCTATTGTTCAAACATCTCAATTCACATTTGGACAACCTGAAAATGGATCTTATTTAGACTTGTTCTCTTCAGTGTACGTAAAGTCCGATGAAGGTTCTCCTCAATCTCCAAAATTGAATTTCTTTTCTGAAAAAGAAAATGTATTCTCAAGTGAATGTCAAATTGATGAAGAGTTTGTTGGGGGGGAATGTCTATGGAACATATTTACTTTCAAAAGTATTGAATCAACTTGTCGTACAAAAGATTTTCGAGTTGAAAAACAATGTGGGGTAAATTTGAAATCTGATTGCTTGCTTTCTTTAAAATCTGAAACTGGATTATTTGATGGAAAAGAGGAACAAATTTTGAAGGAAGTCGAATTTATTGATTCAAAATCATCAAGAGTTGTTGTAACTTCCCCTAAATGTTCAATCATCAAACTTTATGAACTTTCCTCTTCCCAAGAAGTTGAATGTGGATACTTCTGTTTCTTACATCAACTTGATAAATTCTACGAGAACGAAAAAACATTTTCATGTCGATACATTCCTCCTGAATCTCAAGTCCATGAAAATATTTTTGCATCTGTATTTCAAGGAGAAAAGATTCTTTGGGAAGAAATTATTAAAGTTGTGACAGTCGAAACAATTTGTGCTCGTCACGAAAAAAAATCATATTCCCAATTTGATAAAAATCTATCTTCATCTGAAAAGATAATGATTGAGAAAGTTGATTCAACAACAAAATATGAAATCTCTCATTTGAAAGAAAAAGTTGAACAAGAAAACAAAAAATTAGAGGATCAACTCGAACAACAAAAAGAAATAAATATGAGAGAAGAAAAGTTAATACAAGAATTAAAGAAAGAAATGGATGATTTGTTAGATAAATTCAATAATAAATAAAAAATATAATAATACGAAAATACTTTTATTTGAATTTATAAATAGTATCTTAAGCTTAAAATTTCAGAAAATTCTAAAAAATGGAAATATGATTAATTTCAAGATAGTTTTTGTTGATTCTAAAACCAATCAGTTTATTGACGAAAAGAAACAGTTATCTAAAGATTTGATTGTTGGAATAATTCATTCCATCGTTAAAGATAAGTCCTTTATAAATGAGCCAACATTAATGAACATGAGAAAATCAAAGAGTTTTTTCTTGCGTCCTTCTTTTAAGAATTATTTTTTCCCTATTCAGTTACAAAGAGAGTAGGTTTGAAATTTAAATAATGACAAGAAAACAAAACTGTTGGACACTATTTCAATAATTTAAACACCCTTTTCTAAGACAATAATTCGTTTTTTTTTTTTTGATATATTAAAATAAGTTTTATATTACAAAAATATTAAAATTAATTAAATCAATTTTTGTCAAAGGAACTCCAATTAGTTTTTCCTTTGTGTCCATCATTTTGTTTCCATGAATTTCTTTTTGTTTTTTCATCAAATTCAATTGCCCCAATATTTGCTGACAATTGGTTTTCATAATTGACATTTTTTCTCCAAAAAATGATAGAAATAATAACAATTATGATTATTGAACCTCCAACTGCAGCAATAATAATTCCAACAATAACACCACTTGAAAGACCTAAATAAATAAATTTAAGATCATTTGATAAAAAAAGTTTCATTTTAAATTTATTTTTGTCCAATTTATTTTTTACCTTTACAATTTCCATTTAATGTGGTAGAAAGAGTAACAGAAAGTGTGTTTTGTTGATTATTAATTTGAGAAGAAATTTTGTCACATTTGTTGTTAACATAAGTCGGTTTAACACTAAATCGAGACGTTTGGATTGTTTGAACTTCTCTCAAATTGATGAGTTGAGTACAATTGTATCGGATTAAAACAATATCCACACTTCCTCCTGGAGGTCTTTGGATCTTTTTATAATGAAAGGAAATTTAAAAAATAATCAAATTTTTTTTTAAAAAAAAAATTTTTTTACCAAAGATAAACTGATGTTACCATTCAAAGTGACACAACCTGAAACATCTAAATAGCTTGAGTTCTAGTAATAATTATTAATGGTATCAAAAAAAAAAACTTTAAAAATAAATTTTTACATTTCCATTATTGTTATTTTCAGTTGAGAGAGAAAGAACAATTTCAATGGTGGAGTTGGCAGTTTGATTGAGATTTCCTTGAACCACGATTTTGGTTCCATTTTCGTTCAAAGTGAAAGATTGCTCAATGGTGGTGGTATTGGAAAATAAAGGGATAAAAGAGTAAGCCCAAGAAGAAGAGAGAGGAATGCAGGAGATGTTGTATTTTGTTTCATCCACAATCAATCCTTTTTCTCCACAATTTAAGCAATTTGGTACTTTGTAAAGACATCTCTTTGGTGTCATTGTTGAAGGGGTTGTTGTTGAAGGTAAAGTAGTGGTAGGTGTTAATGTTGAAGGAGTTGTTGAAGAAGGAGTAGTAGTATCGGGAAGATTAGTGGATGGTTCTGTTGTTGAAGGTAGATTTGTGGGTGTTATAGTTGTAGATGGTTCAGTTGTTGTTGTAGATGATGTTGGGGAAGGTTCCGAAGTGGAAGGAGTTATTGGGGTAATAGGTACGTCAGTTGAAGGAGAGTTTAATGAGGATAAAGCAGTAAATGATGAAATAGTTGAAGGAGAGTTTGATGAGGATAAAGCAGTAAATGGTGAAATAGTGGAAGGAATGATTGTAGAAGGTAAAATGGTAGATGGTAAAACTGTAGAAGGTACCAAGGTAGATGGTAAAATGGTAGATGGTATAACTGTAGATGGGACTGAAGTAGAAGTAGTTGGTATAACTGTAGATGGGATTGAAAAAGAAGGTAGAGTTGTCGATGGCACAACTGTAGATGGGACTGAGGTAGAAGGTACAACTGTAGATGGGACTGAAGTAGATGGTACACTGTTGGATGTTAAAGAAGTAGAAGGCAGAGTTGTGGATGGAGAAATGGTTGGACATCCAGAAGAGCAAACACAATTTCCATAATTTGGTTTTTCTATTTTTTGAAAAATAAGAAATTAAAAAAAATTAAAAAAACTGAAAATTAAAAAAAAACTAAAGATACGTTTCTATAAAATTTCTTATAAACATAGATGATAATTTTTAATCTAGTATGATTAAAATATGACAAACCTATTTTTAAACTGTCACCAGACCAAGTATTCGATTGATTAAAAGTCAAAATATTACTGTAAAGATCCGAACAATTCAAACCTAAAGGAGAAGAACTGTCGCTACAATTACCAGTACCGATAGGACTGAGAGAACCAGTAGATTGATTGTTAAAAAAAAGATTGTGGAAAGTACAAGTATTTCCTCTGTCTATCAATCCTATAGATGCCCCAAACGTTGAACCTCCACCCAAAATGTTATTGGAAGAGTAAGAGTTGATTATAGTTATATTGGCATCATTCACAAAGCAAATGTGCCCAATTAACCCTCCCACATTCCCTGTTCCATTCACCTTCACAAAAAATAAAAAAAAAAGTTAAAGAATGGGATAACTTTTATGATTTTTTTGGAAATATGTATAGAACAAGAATTAAATGGAAAATAAAATCTTCTCAAATTTTGATTTCAATTAAAAAAATGAAATCTGGTTTTATCAACTTGTTTTTTTTACAATATCATAAAATATAAAATTAATTTTTTTTTTAAATAAAAAGAAAAGATATTGTAAAAAAATGAAAATTTTACATTTAAAGCTTTTGAGTAAACATTGTGAAGAATATATGTTGATGAGGTTGCAAATGAGTAAAATCCAATAAAACCTCCTACTTTTGATGCACTACTTGCTTGTAAAGTAACACTGGATTTGACATAACATTGGTCCAAATCTGCACTATGAATATTTCCTCCAAATCCCCCTATTCCATTTGATCTTCCATTTATCTTTCCATTACTCACTCCAGAATTGAAAATGGTTCCAAACATTGTCAATCCCACCAACCCTCCTAGATTATTGATTTGTAAGAAAGTTAAACAAAATAAATTTTCAAAGTAAAATTTTTTTAAAGTAAAATTTTCTTAATTAAATTAATTTTATTTTATTTTTAACACGTGTTGAAAAAATCAAACAGATATTGAGATAAATATACAAATGTTATTTTTTGGTGGATCAAAAAATTACCCATATTCTTATCACCATCAACAATTACAGTATCAAGATTGGATGGGACACCAAGATTATGGCAATTATCAATTTTACAAGATGAACATAATCTTCAGATAATAAAAAAAATTGAAATTTCAAAAGATCGTTTTAATTTTTTTTTACCCCGTAATTCCACCAAGTGAACAACCAGATATTGCTGTGAGTATTGTATTTTGCACAATTGAATTGGTTATATTTGTGGAATAGGATGAACCAATCAATCCCCCAATCCTTTGTGATGTTCCATTTATAATATTAAATTGAAAAGGAGAGCTCGTATTCAAAACAACATTATCAATATTACAATTTTGACAAGAACCAACAAGAGCACCAACCTCATTTGTTCCTATTATATTTGCATTGAGGATTGTCAAATTTTTGATAGTTGCCAAAGCAGCATATGATATCAATCCAACAAAAGATGAATCGATGATTGTTAAATTTGATATGATAAATCCTTGACCATCGATAATACCTTTTAGGAGATAAAAAATTAAATATTATACGAAGGAAAAATATTTATAAATTTAATTTTAATTTTCATACCCTTAAATGGATTTGAATTAGTAAAAGAACCAACAGGAGTAAAAGTGGAAGAAGAGCAATCAATGTTTTGGTTGAGAATATAGTATACTGTATCATTCTTTGTGATCATATTTTTCAATTCAGAACAATTCGAAATGGTTAGGACTTGAAAAAGATAACAAGGTAATAAAAAGAAAATCAAGGTGATTGAAAAAAAAGATTTCATTTTTTTTTTTTTTCCAATTTATTATTCTTTTAGTTAAACCGATCATTAACTGGAGAGCTTGCAATTAAAACTAGCCGGATAAATAATTAATAAATTTCGGTTAATTATTAATTTCAGAAATAAAGAAAATTAATATTATAAAGTGAAGAATGAAATTAGTTGATCACATTCTAATTAAAACAATATTAATTTCCAGAAAAAGTTGGAAAGATGGGAAAAATACTAAGCTTTGAATTAATATTCAAATAAACAAAATCATAAAAAAGTAAGAAATGATTACTCAAAAGCTTGTGAGATGGACGCACCATAATTGATTTTCTCTCAAATAACCATGTTGGCGTGAAAATTCTAATTGATTCCTGCTTTTCGGTTTTCTTTTATTATAATTATTTCAAATAATACTCTTCTTAACTTGAATTGTTTGATGTTTGATACAGAGTTATTTATCGAGCAAATATTTCGACATTCCACTCCCTACTTAGAGATGACTTCTTGAATTCTTCCAAAGACGAAAAGAACATAAACTCAAAGTAAGAAGATATCGCTTTTTCTATTTTTGGTGCTATTGCTAATACTGCAGATGACAATGTCAACGATCTACTAAGACAAGTAATCGAAAGTTGTGGACATACCATTCTAAATATAAAAAACAAATGTTTATTTACTCAAATTTTTATTAATAAATAAAATTTCCCAACAACAAGGGACAGAAATGGTTGGAAATACGGAAAAAGAAGACCAAGCATTCATATTCAAATAAGCAACATCGTACAGACGGTAAAAGGAAGAAATGACAAAATTCCAAATATTGACCTTTCTCAAAAGCTCACTGTGAGATGGACTCACCAATGGCCATAAATGAATTTCAATTGATATTCTCTCGATTTTTCCAAATAAGTGGGGTGAGTTTTGAAAAAGAGAGGTGAAAACTTGCCACTCAATTCCCTCTGCATCGATTTTTAGAAGGTTGACTTTGTCATTCGGACCCATTTTGGCGTAATCTCTCAATAATGTTTCAAGAGTTCTCGTCTTAAAAGAACTACCTCCATGCATGCTAAAAACTTGGTTGTTTTCATCTACATTTTCTTTAGAAATTCCCACTTTGTAAAACCTGAACCTAGGAAGTATCTCTGAAGGAAGATCTACGGTTGGATCGAATCCAAATATGTTACAATTAGTGTTGTTATGTAATTCCTCTTCGAATTTGTAGTTTGTACTCAAGCCAAAAACTAACACGTTACATTTTTTTGGAGATGATGGAGAGAAATCCTAAACAAATATTGTAAAAACAATTGGAATTAAATCCGAAATTTTTGTAAAATTTATCGAGCAAACAGTTAAAACAAAAACTAAAATATTTATCTTTCCAACAAGGATATTATTAGTTTTTTTTTGTGAAAGCAAAAAAATAGTTTTCATGATTTTTAGTTAATTTAAGAATAATACCTTTAAGAAATTCTCATCCACAGGCCAGCTCCCATCTCTATTCTTACCTCCAAAAAATCTCAGCTCTTTCTTTCTCTTCACCGTTATTTTATCCATCAGATCCACCAATCTATCGGTCATATTGAATATCACATCTGATCTGATCATTGATTCTCTCACCTCATCGAAATATTTCTTATGGAAGAATTTATTCTCACAAGATAAATAATTCTGTTGTTTTATGTGCAAATTCATTTTCTCTTCATCCCCAACAAAATATTTCTTACAATTATCGAATGAATGTGGATTTTGATTAATTTTCTCTTTTGAAATCTTTTTCATTATTTCCTCTTGCCAAAAAAATGGGATGTGAGAATTGCAATTCATAATTGATTTCATTGATTCCAATTTTTCTTCAGAAAAGATTTTTAAGAGTCTATTGCATGCTAGAATTTTTCAAGGTTATTTTTATTTTTTTTCTAAAAAGATTTTTTTTGACCCAATTTGCTATCATTGACATGATTCTTTACATTAGAAAATAAGAGGAATATACAAGAAACTGAAATAAAAATGAAGAATTTAAAAATATTTTTGGATTGCATTTAGTTAGTTTTTTTTTTATTTTTTTTATAACCTTTGGATATCTATTTTTTATATACACATAATTAAAATTTGTGATCGATAAACTTTCACTAATTCAAAAAATCCAATTATAATTTAATTGAATCAAAACAATCATATTTTTTGGTATAACAAGTTTTCATCAATAACGATATATTTTTTTAAAGACCAATATCATAAATTTTTTCTAAGTATTTGTAAGAATTTTTCATTGATAGATAATAATTGATCTTTTCTATTTCTTTGACAGATTGTGTCAAATAATACAATTGTCGACAATATGAAAGTCCTTGATCAATTTGAAAAACACGCATAGTATAAGACTGAGACTAATTAAAATAAAAATAAAAATAAAAATAAAAATAAAAATAAAAATAAAAAAAAAAATAAAAAATATAATTTAAAAAAAAAAAAATATAATAATAAGTATAAAATTGGGAAAAAATTATTTTTGTTTACACAATAAATCTAATGGAAGTTCTCTGTATTCCAAAATATGAAGGTATTTCAAATATTTTTTAGGAGGGTAAAGAGACAAAGCCATTTTGGCATAAGAAACAGCATTATGGAGAAAATTTTTCTTTTCATAATATTTGGCAAGTCTGTAAAAGGGTTCTGCACGAAAGGGTATCAAAGAGTAGGTATCGTTCATCGCACGTTCAATACTACTTACTTCTTTATCCTGTTCTATGAGGATTGTACCTATTAAAAGGCGTGCATAGTACCTATCTTCAATATCCACAGAACTCATTGCATCTTTTTTTTTTTTGTGGAAGAAAATTGATTAAATGAAAAAAAAAAAAAAAGAAAAGAAAAATATAAAAAATGTTGACTAAAAAAAAAAAAACTGAAAACAAACAATGTTAAAAAAATTAAAATTTTTATTTTACCAAATTTTTGTAAAGTTTGGAGTGCCTTTTCATAATCTCTTGTTTCATATAATTTGATGCCTAATCTTAACAATAAATTGGCGTTCTTGGGGTCATTCCAGGATTGAGATTCCAAAAAAGTGACAGATGGTTGAAATTCTTTGTTTCCGTCATCGTGGTTGATAATTACAAGTTCATCTGATAGAATTTCTTCGCTTAACTTTGTATATTGGGAGGAGAATTCATTTTGTTCATTAAACCTTCTTTGTTTTTTTTGGAATTAAAAAATTGATATTTAGAATTTAAGAATTGTATTATAATATTAATATTTAATTACATAGATTCAGTATTTGATAGAATCACTGTTTTGGGGCAAGATACTCCTTTTTTTTCTTCCATTATGATGTATCTGTTTACAATAAGAGAAAAAAACTTTTGATAAATAAGATTTAAAAAAATCAAACAATAAACCTCTTCTTGGTTTTGAGATTTTTTTTCAATTCATTTATACCACAATTTGGTTCTATTCTCAATTCCAATTCAGGTCTAAAAACGAACACAAATACTTCTTTTTCCTTTCCGATCTCTTTGAGGCACATGTTGACGTCGTGTTCATTGTGTTCCACTATTTTCACCTTCTTTTTATATCTTCTTTCCCATTCCTTTATTATGTGGATACTTTTAAAAAAAAACAAATTAATATTTTTTTTTTGTTTTTTTTAATTTTTTATAACCTTCTATCTTTTGATCCCACATCACATATCACTGCCTCATCAATCAAATCCACAATACTATTTAAACATCGTTCCAATATACTTTCATTATTTTTAATGGACATACTAAGGATAATTTTCAACTCATCTTTGGATCTCCAATCATTATTTCCGAACAAATAGATTATGGTCATCAATAGAAGGGCAGATATAATCTTATAATAATTTTTCGAAATGAATGACCTCATTTTTTTTTGAAACCAATGTTGAAATGATTGTTGAAATCGGATTTTGATCGAGAGAAGATGATGATTTTTTGAAAAAAAAAAATTGTCACATTTATGGAAGATGAACAACAAAAATTCCAAAAAAATAGACCTGTTTATAATGGTAAAAGAACAAGAAAATCAGTCACGAGAAAGGTCATAGATTTTGCTAACAATGAGATTCTTTATTCCCTCAAAAAAATGAGCCAAACCGAAAGTAATGAACAAGATATACCAAGAGTACATGTAACAACAAAATATGGAGATGATGAAGAAGAGGATTATTCAGATTTGATGCCTCCCAAAACATGGAAAGATAATTGTTCTACCAGTATCTGTGGCAAATTTGCACATTCATCTGTAAATAAAGTTAGATATCCTGTCAACTGTGCGATTTGGACACCAGATGGAAGAAGATTGATAACTGGATTAAGCAGTGGAGAGTTTTCATTATGGTATTACACTATCAAATAAATACCATCTTTTATAATCATAATATATTATAGGAATGGATCTCAATTCAACTTTGAAACAATATTGAAAGCTCATGATTCTGCTGTTAGGTAAATAAAACCAATATAAAACAAATCTATATATTTGTTAAAGAATAATTAGTGAAAATTCTTGAATCATATTTCAAAAAATCAATTTAAAATATTTATCTCATTTATCAGGGCATTGGTTTGGAGTCATAACGATGATTGGCTGATAAGTGGAGATAATAATGGAGAAATAAAGTATTGGCAACCAAACATGAACAACATGAAGAAAATACAAGCCCACAAAGCAGAACAACCCATCAGAGATCTTGCCTTCTCACCCACAGATCTCAAATTGGCCTCTGCATCAGATGATCAAACCGTCAAAATCTGGGATTTTGCCAATTGTGAACTCGATAAGACTTTAAAACATGGTGCGGATGTAAAAACTGTGCATTGGCATCCCTTTCTCTCTTTGATCGCCTCTGGTACAAAGGAACACAAGGTTAAAATTTGGGAAGCCAAGACTGGAAAAGAAATCAAGACTTTCAACAGCCACAAGGAGACTGTTTTGAGAGGTAAGAGCCCTTACTATATTTTTCAGAAAATCAAAAAGAGATTTATTAAACAAATTTCAAAAATAAAAAAGGACTTTCTTTGTCTTATTTTTTTATTTGCTTTTTTTTTTTTTACAAATCTCGGAAAATTTTCATTGACAAAAAATTTTTTTTTTTTATTAATCTAGCGAGATTTCATAGGAGCGGAAATTATTTAGTTACTGTGAGTCGTGATTATTTGTGTAAGTTGTTTGATATGAGAATGATGAGCGAAATGCAGACCTTCAAGGGGCACACTATGGCCGTCACTTCTGTAAATTGGCATCCTTTTCATGATGACATGTTTGTCACTGGTGCCTACGATCACTCTATCAAATTTTGGAAAATAGGTAATTTTTAAAAGATTATTTTATTATTTTATTTAAAACATAATTTTTTTAAATCATTATAAAAATAAATCATTTATTGTTTTTTTTGAATATTTTTCAGGCTCAGAAGAACCTATTGCAAGTATTGATACTGCCCACGAAGGGTACATTTGGGATGTTGCTTTTCATCCAGTTGGACACATTTTGGCATCCGCTTCCAATGACCAAACCACCAAGTTTTGGGTTCGAAATCGCCCAGGGACAAAAGTAGTAGACAAACACGAACCCACACTTACAAACTCTTATCAACATCCTAACAACCCAAACATGCATCAAAACAAACCAAAGTACATTTTTTACTTTAAACATAAGGGGAAATTTTTTTTTCTTTTTAATATGTGTCTGGACCTCCAGACACATATTTTTAACACGATAAAAAAAATCATTCATCTCTATATTGGAGAGATATCTTCTAATATACAATAGATATTACATACAGTTTATGGTGATTCGCATAATTATGCAAATTATTTTTCCTTATGAACTTGACATTTTAAAACATCATTTATTTACTTATAGAAAATTTGTTAGTAAAAATGATCAATATTAATTAACATATATGTTGAACTCATTGATCAATAATATAATATCTTATTGAGATTAAAATTAATCCAAATTATGGAGGCATATTAAATATCTTCTAATCAATTTTATTTCGATTCATTCCTCTTTTTAGTTTTGACATGCACAACCAACCAGTGCACATACAAGAAGTCAACGTTCCAAGTATGGGAATCGAAGGTTCATTGCCAGGTCTCTCCACGCTACACCACAACAGCTCGAAGAGAATGAAGATCCAAACACCAAGAAAGTTCCTCAAAATTGAAAATTCCACCAAGTTATCAGTGACTTCCTTCAACATTCTTTCCAACACAAGAGCCAAGAACAGCAACTTTAATTCTACTAATCAAGAACTTCTAAATTTTCTGTTTCGAAGCAAAAAAATTTGTTTGGATCTCTTGGAATCCGATTCTGATATCATTTGTCTTCAAGAAGTCGAAAAGTACGAAGAATTGTTTGTCCCTAATCTCAAATCTTACATAGGAAACTTCTCAAAGTTGACTGATGTGCCTTTTGGAGTTTCCACTTTTGTAAAAAAGAACAAGTTTACTCCTGTGGAGACTGTCAATGTTCCCTTCACTGAGAAGAATTTGGTTGGAACACTTACTATCGTTTTTACTCCTGACAAAAAGTATTTGATTATAGGAAATGTACTTTTCGCTTTTGAACCTATTTACCAACAAAACCAGCTCGACATTTTGATTTCTACTGTGCAAGAAACTGTAAATAAACTGATCAACTCGCATAAGATCGAACTCTCAAATGTCGGCATCATTTTGTGTGGTGATTATAACTTTATGCCTTACACCAGCCAATATAACTTTATGATCAACAATCCTCTCTCTTTGGTTAGTGCTTATGGCGAACATTTCAACAACAAAGAACCTGATTACACTGTATATTCTGATAAAAAGAACAACACTCAGGACTTTATCTTTTATTCTTCCAAAAACATCCTTCATCACTCTTTTTTGAGTATCCCTAAGCCCCAAACTACTTTGCCTTCCAAGGATTGGGCCTCTGATCACTTTCATTTGAGTTGTGAAATGGAGTTTTGATTATTATCTATTTTTTAATTAAATTTTTTTTTTTTTTTTTTGATAAAAATCAACTTTTAAATTATCATTTTGAGTTTCATAATAATTCCAGAACATTGGTCCAAGTTGTTCTTTTTTTTGTTTGAAAAAAATCTTCAAAAAATGAAAATTTGAAAAATAAAAAAAAATCACTGTTAAAAGGAATAAATTATATTTTTTTCTTTAATTGAAGAAATACAGATGGATATAGATTATAATAAATGAAAGTAATTGAAAGAATATTCAGGGTGATAACATAAAATATTCGACATTTGTTCATTTTGTTCTCATGATTTCTTGATATATAATTTTCAAGAAATAATTTGAGATAAATAATAGATTAATTTTGAAAATGACGAAATATTTGTGTTATTGGGAAGATATAATACCAGGAGAATGATTATTTTGTCATTATTCAGTTATTTGAATGGAAGAAAATAAAATGTTCATCATATACAATTATATACATTTATATACATTTTTCTTCCATATTGTATGTTCCCATTCAGTTTCATTAAGAAAATTAATTTTATTATAGTGATATTTTTATTTAATCATAAATTTTTCAATTTTGAATAATATTTTTGATCAAAAAAAAATACAAGTATTTCGTTTTGAATAATAATATAAAAACTTATATTATATTATATATATTTTTTTTATTTGGGTCGATTCAATTGATTCTTTATCATTTTTACATCTCCAACTGAATTATAAAGAAAATCAGAATTTCATTTGTTATTATTTATCAATGTTATCATCCTTCCTGTCATTCCTCTGATGATCTCTTCTATCTCTTTGGTAATCCATTCTTCTGTCATCCAATTGGTAATAATTTCTTCTATCTTCCAACATAAGATCATCCCTTCTCCCATTTATGAAACGATCATCACCACTATCAAAATTATTTAGCAAATTCCTGTTAAAAGCGCCTCTTCCACCTCTCCTAGCCCTCAAATTTCTCTTCTTTTTGAAACCATCCCGATTAATCTTCCGTATCTTCTTAGGAAGCGGAGGTTTCTCAACTTTAAGAGCATACAAACGACGAATTTTCTCCTTATTCTCCAATGTGACCTCCTTCATCTTCTTCTCCAACATCTCCACTTTATCATTTGAGCATCTCACCTCCAATTTGAGGGAATTGTAATAGACAGGTCCGGGGAAGAGCAAAGGCAACCGAAACACATCCTCATCTTTTAATTCCGCGTGTTCGTGTTGGATTTTATCTGGCAGGTGGAGATCTTTCTTGGTTTTTTCTTCTCCAACCTCCATCTTTCTTTTATTGAAAACGTCTTTGTTTTGGGGTACAATCGCTTTTGTATTCGTATTGATTTTGTTTTCATTATTCACATTCTTCTTTTTATAATTTCTATTTTCATCTGTTTTATTGTTCATATTAGAAATTTTCCTTTTCTTGTTTTTATTATTTTGAGAATTCTCTTTTATGTTATCATCGATCAATTTATCTTTGATGTCATTCCTATTCTTTATATTGTTTTCCTCCTTCTTTCCAATATTAATTTTGGCCATCTTATTACCTTTTTTCAATGTGGTTCCCTTTTTCTTAATCACCTGGAAGATGGTGAAGGGATCCATGTTTGGAAATTTCTTTTTGGTATGTTCCAATATGCACTTCTTTATCTCATGTCCCATCACAAATGTTTTGTTCTTAAATGGGATTTGAAGAATCACTTTATTCATGCCTTCATCCATTATAGCCCATCTTATTTTGATGATAGGCGCCTCTTTATAGTATCTGCTGTAATTTTCTTTGAGATATAAGGGATCGCAATGCTTCAGATCCAGCAATTTCTTGATCTCCTCTAATATTTTGTCATTATGTTTCCATTTTGGATCTTTTAGTTTCAATTCTTTGATGATAGATCCTTGCTTCTCAATTTCTTGTTTCAATTTCTCCATCTTTCTTTTTTTTTTATTTTCTAGAAATGTTGGTTTCTATTCTTGAAAAATATAAAATTAAATATTTCAATGAAAATGGACTTTTATTTTTTAAATTAAATTTGATATATCACTTCATTTGATTCATTTCTCTCATTTTGTTTTCATTTTCAAATTCTTTGATTTTCAAATTAGTCTGATGTTTGGCAATTGCAAGGAGGATGATTGTCAAAAAAATAACAGCCAAAGGAATCCCAACACTCAATCCAATAATCAACTTTGTGTTTATGCATCCTTCTTTTGTTGAAGAAAGAGAAACAGAAAGAGAATTTTGGGTCGAAGAAGTACTTTGTCTCAATTTATCACATTCTTTGTATTGTTTCACCACTTTTATTTGAGAATCTGAAAGAGAAAGATTTTGTTTGCAAGTGTATGAAATGATTTCATATGTTGAATTGTCAATCGGTCTTTCAAATAGAATCAGTGTGATCGTTCCATTTATGATGACACAACCTGTGACATTCAATTTACCAGATTTATTTGAATCAATATCAATCACAATTGTTCCATTCGTTCCTTGATTGAGATCTCCAACAAAATAAGTTGTTGTGGTTGAAATAACAAATGTTGTGTTCAATGAACTTGCATTTTTTGAAGAAAAAAAGTAAGAATAAGAGGATGTTCCATTAATTGGTGAGCAAGTGATATCAAATAGATTTATATCAACTTCCACAACAGATGGTCCACTATTTTCACAAAGTGGACAGTTTGGTACGGGATATTGACATTTTATTGTTGAAGGGGGAGAAGTAGTAAAAGGACAAATGCTAGTCAAATTGTTGTCTGACTGTATATTTAAAAGATATTGTTTCCAAACTCCACATTGATCATAATCTAATTTTATTCTCTCCTTTAATGTTGAACTATTGAATCCTGTAACATTAGCTCCTGCGGTTATACCTGGAAATGAAGAATTCTCGAAATAAACTCTCACAAAATTTGGAGATGTAATAGAGAGTTGATCTGATATTTGATATTTATTAGAAGCACAAGTAGAAGAATATGTGGGTGATGAATAGCAATTTGTCATATTTAAAATATTAAAATAAGAGTTATAGAAAAATCCACTACATATACTAAAATAAAAAAAAAGATTAAAATAATCAAAAGTAAAATATTAATAATTTCAAATTTAATATTAAAAAGTAAAAAATCATTTAATTTTACGTAGAGTTGAGATTTGCTCTCACGTAACTGTTTGTAATAGTTGCTATGACCGAAGATGTTGTTGTATGAATCAGCCCAGTTGAAGTTATGGCACTGTTAATATTTACTGATGAAGTCAAAAATATTTGATCCATAACAAGAGGACCTGCAACATAACCAACTATTCCACCTGAAAAATATATAATTTGTTAAAAAAAGATTCAAAAAAATTATTTCAATAATTCTGTAAATTTGAAAAGATTTTAAATGATAAAATTTACAAATCTGGTGATTTGAATAAACAGTTCCTTTGTAAATTCCACTTTTTTGAATATTTAGATCTTGGGAATATCCAACCAAAGCACCAGAATAAGAAGCTGTGTTCGCACTGTTCGCTCTCAGAATTTGGGTAGAAGCATTGTAAGTGTCCACATAAGTATTCGAGATTTTTCCACTTGTTGATATATACCCCACTACCATTCCAATCCTGAGCTCTCCAGAACTAATAACAATAAAATAATAAAATAAAGACAAAAAATAAATGTTAATTCTCTTTACAAAGTTGAACTTATAGTTGTTTTTTGAATGGAAACGTTTGATACATTCAAATCATAACATAATCCACAAATCACACCAACAAATTGCGACTTTTATAAAAATTGTTTTTAAAAAATATATTTTTTGATCCATTAAAAATTTTAGAATTAATAAGTAAATACAGAATAATTTAAACAATTTTACTAGTCCATTTATATTGTTTATCAATCCCAAACTGTTGTTGATTGTGAAATTATTCACTGTTAATTGTGTGCATGTTCCCACAATCAAACCGTGTTGTGAATTGGAATTACTATTAATAACATCCATGTTTTCAACTATGGTATTACTAATATTTATGTTTGTGAACGCACTTCCAAAAAGGCCATTACTGACTGAAGCTCCTTTAATAATGTTATTAATCTGCATACTCGATATCTTGAAACTGTTCACTACAACATTGTTCCCCACTGCCACGATTCCTGCACTGTTTGTACCTTTTTTTCGTAAAATTAAAAACTAATAATTTTTTTTTTTTTAAAAAAATCATTACAAACAGCACTGATGTTGAAATTTGTTATTGAACCAGATATTGTGGAAAAAGTTGATTGTCCAATAAAAGGTGAACAAGTTTGCGAACTAAAAATAATTTGCAATGATGCAGATATACTAAAATAAAAATAAATTATAAAAATTTTTTACTTTCCAATTATTTGGTTGATAAATGAATCACTGTTAACAGACACCTCAGTATTTGTCACTGTAGACTGGGGAGAAAAGCCAATCACAAAACCAACAACACTATTTCCGCTAATATTTATTAATATATTACGTACACTAGAGTTTTCGATTGTGCAATTCGATTCACTTATACCTATATCACATTAGAGAAATATTAAAAGATGTGTATTAATATAGTATTAATTACCTATTAATCCTCCAGTATAACTAGTTCCAATTAAAGTATTAGACATCATTATTCCTCTAGTTGTTAGTCTTGAATTTTTAATTGCTTTTTTATTTTAAAAAATATTTTATGTTAATTTAAAGTTTTTTTAATTACTTGCGTTTGTAACATAGCCCAGAAACCCTCCAGTTGCGCTCTCTCCCGATATTTTGATGTTATTTGCATTACTTCTACAAATCAATATGATTGATTTTCCTTGTCCAATAAATCCTCCACTGTAAGCTATTTAAAAAATATTTATTTGGAAATAAAAAAAAGATTAAAAATTTTTTACAAGACTTTACAGAATTGATATTAGAGGGACTTTTGGCATTTATTGAGCAATTATTGAAATAATATAAAATGTTCGGAGAGGTTGAACTAAGACCAATAAATCCTCCAGAACATCCATCACTTACACTAAAATAAATGTATTTTGAAAAAATTGTTTGAATTGTAAAAAAAACTACGAAGAAGAAATGTTAATGTTTTCGATGTAACTATTGGTTAAATTTGCGGGCTATGGTTTAAAGTTTATTATGTAAGGTTTTAAAGAAAATTATGTATCATTTTACGAATGCTGTGTATCCGATGAATCCCCCACTAGCACTTGGTGCTACCAAAAAAAAAAAATATAAATTTCAATAAAAAAAATTTAAAATAATTTATTTTACAAGAAATTTGGTTGTAAACAGTGCTATCAAAAACAGTGAGAGATGATTTATCAATTAGAGTGGTTTTGTCTGGAAAGCCCTCATCTAAAAAGAATTAAATATTAAAAAGGTTTTGAATGAAAAGAAACTATTTACTGATCATAAATCCAACAAAACCTCCAGAACTATTAATTATTGAGTAAAAATTTTTCTGAATTTTTTGGGAAATTTACTAGAATTGTGCAAAAATTTTGAAGTTTTGAATCGAACTTTGTGTGATCTAAAATGAAAATGAATTGAAAAAAAAAAACAAAGAAATATTTTTATCACCTTCAATGAAGATGTAGAGTGAGCCACAAAACCACCTGTTGATAAAAAAATTAATTAACAAAATTTTAACAAATTTTTATCTCAATTATTAAATCTTTTTTTGTTTACCTCCATATGAACAAGAAATTTCATTTAAAGTAGGACCAGAAGATGTTATAGTCGTATTTGAAATCACAAGATTTGTTTTCGAAGCTGAAACTAGTTTGAATAAATGAAAGATTAAAAATATCACATTATATGAAAACAGGATAATATTACCTAAACCTCCACAATAAGTACCTGTTGCTATGGTTATGTTTTGGATGGAACAATCATAAATTGAGATCTGAAAACAACATAAAAATGAAAATAATAAAAAAATGAAAATAATATTTAAAAATATTTACGTTATTTGATAATGCAACTAAACCTCCCACCTATGAAACAAAAATCAAAATTTTGTATTGCTATTTGAGGATAGAATAATTACATAATTTGAAGCTGCTGAATTGAATATGGGATTTTTAACTTGTATGTTCGTCAGAATACAATTTGTTGCATCTGCGATCAATAATGCCATATTTGCACTGATTGGAGTATTAATAACAGGAGAAATAAAGATTAAATTTTTTAGGGTTGCTCCAGTAGCTTTCTTTATCAATGCAGAATCTCCACCATTTGGATTTATTATAAGATTTGAGATCATATGATTATTTCCATCTTCAAAGAATAATATAATAATAATATAAACTTTATATTTTCAATATTATTTATTTTTACCCAATATTCCATTAAAAGTTTCAAAAGTCGTGAATGAAGAATTACAATTTATATTATTGGTTAAAATATATGATCCTGTTGTGTTCATTGTTTGTAAATCGGAGCAACTGGCAATATTTGTTTGTGCATTTCCAAAATAAAAAGAGAATGAATAGAAGAGAAATAATAAAATCAAATTTCTCATTTATTTTCAAAATTTTGATTTTATTTTTTTTCATATTTTCTCGTCAAAATTAATCCTTGAAAACTTATATTTATTATTTGATTTGACAAAAATTTGATTTTGTTGAATTTATTATATCTTTAAATCAACGATTCTATTTCAATTTCCTTTCAAGTAAATTAGTAAATTAAATAACTAATCAAGAATAAAAAATTTTTTGGAATATGTCACTCCCACAAAACCTACTAATATTTTGTAAAGTATTCGAGTAGAAAGAGGGAAAGAATGTACTAAAACTAGGCCTAATGAAAACTAAAAATATATATTTGCATATATTGATCAACAAGTTATATTTTAAAAGTTTAAAAGTTTTAATTTTTCATTCTTTTAAAATCTTCCTTAATTGATTTTGCTGTCATATTTACTATCTCTCCACATTCCACTATCTATTTGTTTGTTTTCATGATTTTCCATTTGGATTTCTTTGCCAAAATTTTTCATCTTCTTTGAGTTCAAGAATCTAGCCAAGATGATGATAAGAAGGATCAAGAAAAAGAGGCCAACAGGAATTCCAACACTCAATCCAATGATCAATGCCTTATTTGAACATCCTCCATTTGTTGAAGAAAGAGAAACAGAAAGAGAAGATTGAGTTGATGAAGTTGATTGAGACAATTTATCACAACTACTCTTGTATTTCTTTGAAACTTGAATTTGAGAATCATTCACTTTTAGTGAATCAATACAAGTAAACGAAAGAAGTTCATATGTTTGGTTTTGAATTGGTTTTGTGTTCAAAATCAAAGTTATTGTTCCATTTATCACAACACATCCTGTCACATTCAACTTTCCAGAACTGTTTGAATCAACAGTGAAAACAAGACTTCCATTTGATCCTTGCGTGAGATTACCATTGAAATAAGTTGTTGAATTTGAGATGACGATGGTGTTGTCCACAACAATACCTGTTGAGTTTTTGGCTGAAAAGACATAATTAGAGGTTCCATCAATAAAAGTCTGACAAGTCACATTGAAGATATTGAGATCAACAATGATGAAAGGTTTTCTTTCGCAAATTTCACAACCTGAAACGTTAACATAATGGCAAACAAAAGGAGCAACAGTAGATGTTGTTGGTATGTTAGTTGAAGGTGTTAGTGTAGAAGGAGAAGCAGTAGAGGGAGGTATTGTGGAAGGCAAAGTAGTTGATGGAGTTATTGTTGATGGAAAAGATGTTGTGGATATCGCACATAAGTTAGAGGTGTTGTGGTTGAGTGATTCAATCATCAATCTTTCAAATCTCCAAATATTACATTGATCAAAATTTTGGTAAACATATGAATAGAGGCTAGGATCATTTGGAAAGGGAATTGTGTTAGCAATATCTCCTCCACCTTTAAATTAAAAAATTAAGAAAAAAAAATAAATAAATGATAAATCAAGAGTTTTCAATCTTATTAATACCAATAGAACTGGTGTTCACATAGCAAATTTTACTAAAATTAATTGATTGAGATGTTGAAAAACTAGTGAATAGGGAGTAGTTTTGTCTGCAAGAAGGAGAAAATGCACAAAGAGAATAGCTGTCAGAAAAATTCATGCTTGAAAAAGTAGAGTTTCCAAAAAAGCAGCTACAAAAACTGTTGACTTAAAAAAAAAAAAAATGAAAATTAAATTAAGTATTAAAAATTTTTTTTTTTTACTTGAAGAGATTAAAGCACTACTGTAAGAGTTTTTAACTGATCCCAAAACATTTCCAACATTGGTATAAACAAATCCAGAAGCTTGATTAGTAGAATTTATAGTAACATTTGATCTGAGGAACACTTGTTCAATTGTAAAAGAGTTTGCTTGATTCAATAAGCCACCTTTAAAAAGTATTTTACATAACAATTTTTTTTTTGAAAAATAAAAACTTACTTGCAAATCCATCACTTGAGATCACACCTTTGAGAATAATATTATTAATTTAACAAATTTTATTTTCTTTTGTTTACCTTTGTACATTCCTGAACTTTGAATGACAGAGTTTATAGATCTTCCCGCAAAACCCCCAACATAATTAGAACCACTTGCTATCGTCAAAGAGTCATTGTAGGTATCTATAAAAGAGTTTGTGATAGTCATCTAAAAAAAATTAACATAATCAATTTTTTTTTCTTTGAAAAAAATAAACTCGTACATTTGTTACTTGCCCCGCAAATCCTCCAACATTATTCCCTCTGAAATGTTCAAAAAAAATTAAATTAAAAAAAACTAGGTTGGTGAAAATAATTTACGTTCCAGAAATGTATGTGTTAAGAACAACACTATTCTTCAGAAAGAAATTATCACAATTTCCGCAAAGCCCTTTTTAAATAAAATAAAAATAAGAATTTAAAAAAAAAACAATAATAATTACCTCCCAAATTTCCATCTCCAGATATTTTATTTATTTTTCCAAGGGTGTTATTCAAAACAAAATTTGAGACATTCAAAAAATTGCTTGTTCCTACAATCTGATTTGAAGGAAAATTTTTATTTTTAATACTTTTTTAAATTTTTTTATTGTTACACCCCCCACATTGTTTGTATTTCCGATTACATCAAGATTCTCAATAGTAACTATGATATAAAAAACATTTTAGAAAATATTCAACAATATATACAAGATATTTACCATTGTGGAGTGTTATATTATTAAAACTTTGTCCAAATAATCCAGAGATAACATAGACCTCTAGTTATAAATCAAAAATTTTTAAAATTTTTTTTTTTTGAACAAAATTGAAATGCAGACCTCCTGTGATTAAGTTATTTGAGGTACCTGTGGTTGTTAACTTAAAATTTGACACATTTGCTATTCCACCATTATTACCATACCCAACAAGTGCACCAATATTAGATGCTACTCAATACAATTAGTAATCTAAATTTGGTTTGAAATTTATTTCTATTTTACATGTTTTGTTTATATTAAGGTTTGTGATTTCGTTGTTGATTAATGTAAATGGGCCACCACTCCCGCTAATGCCTCCAACAGATTGCATTCTAATAGTAAAAATTAAAAATCTGATTAACAATATGAAATTCAATGATGGCATACGATTTTGTCCCATTGAAGAGATTGTAAACTGATGCAGAATTGGTGGTGATCTTGCTATCAGTAATGATACAACTACCAGGTTTTCCTAATATTGTAATTATTAATTATTTATACTGAAGAAATTAAATTGAACTAAATATTATTTTACCGACAAATCCCCCAGCATCTTTATAATCATTAAATTTAATCTAATAATTTAATGAAAAATATTGTTCTACCATTTTCTTGCTCGGTCATTAGTAAATTTGTGATTGTTGAAAAACTTATGTTTATATCTTCACAAAAACCTAGTAAAAATATAAAGTAGATTTAATTTTCATTTCGAAATGCTGAGTTTTTTTATTTACCAACAAATCCTCCTCCATGGTCAAGTGAATTAATCACGTTCATAATAGATTGTGAAGTTGATATTAAGTTGCTATTAGCGATAACCACGCTCTTTGCCTATTTATAATTCAAAATATTAAAATTATAATAAAGAAAAGAAAAAAAAGTTTGTTTAAACATTTCCAATCAATCCTCCTCCTTTACCATTAGGAGTGTAAACCGAGATATTTGTCACATTTCCACCGTCAATGTAAATAGGATCATCAGTTGATCCTTGAAAAAATAATAATAGATTTATTAGTGTTATAAAAAACTAATTTACCTACAAAACCACCTGCGTGCGCGGAAGCTCTAACAATATTTGTTGAAAAAATTGACGAATTAATTCCAAGAGAACAATTTGTGAACCTGAGTACTTCATCTGCATTACCTTTGATATTTTCACTTTGAAAAAAAAAATTAAACAACATCAAAATAAATTACCAACAAAACCACCAGAATTTTCGTTACTAAAAAATGAAAAATTAAAAAATAAATTTGATCAAAAGTCAATATTTTTACGCAGAATATAAGTTTAGATTTTCAATGTATGAATTTGTTATGTGTATTTGTTGATCGTTATCTCCAACAAATCCACCCACACTTGAAATAGCTAAAAAAAAATTAAAATCAAATAAGGAGAAAAATTTTTTGTTAAAATACCAGATATAAAGTTCATATTTCCATTCGAGAAGAGGTAGGTCTGGTCAATAAAAGAAGCAGCAAAATTTCCTTTAAAAAATTAATTTTTAAAATTTGATATAACTGAATAAAAACCAACCCCCTGGGACATTTCCAAAAAGACCACCTCCTCTTTTAAAATTTATTATTTATAATTATTGTTTTTAATTTTTTACGTATTAGATGATTGTGATATATTTATGCCTTTTATATTACACTGGCTTACCTGATATTGAAAGAAAAAAAATAAAATCTAAATTAAATGAAATTAATGACTTACTTTGAAATCTTTGGCCTGTCCACAAAATCCACCTAATAAATGAATTAAGGTTTTTATTATTAATTAAAATTTATTTACCTGAAATCTCCCCTGTAGAGATAGTGATTCCGATAATTGATGTATTAGAGATATAAAGGGATCCATAAGTTCCAGCATCTCCAACTATAAGTTATATAATTAATATTTATTGGGATCCTCAATATAATTTTATAATTTTACTCAATCCTCCGCAATATTGACATCCATCTAATTTAATTCCTTGCAAATAACAATTTGTGATGTTTACTCCATTAGATACTCCGACAAGTGCTCCTACCTATTGATTATATAATATTATCAAATTGAATATTTTGTAACCAAATTTTTTACCCTATTGTTTGATGCAGAAAATGTGATATTGATAGAAGTTAAAGAAACATTATTAATGTTGGAATTGTTGGCTCTTGCTGCAATGATCCCAAATCTATTGTTGGATGTATTATTGCTGAAGCTAAAGTTTTCAATCTTCAAATTCTGGATACAAGCACGGTTGATATTTTCAAACATTCCAATGTCTTGATCATTTGCTCTGAAACTCAAATTACTTATTATATATCCCTTTCCATCTTTATAAAATAAAAATTAAAATATTAATTAAATTCAAATAAAATTATTTATTAAATTTGAATATACTCAGATCCATTAATGAAAAGATTGAAAGTTAAAATGATAAGAAACAAAATTTTTCTTAATTATTTAAATTTTTTTTTACCCAGAGTTCCATTGAAAAAAGAGATGGGATTGAAATTAATAGAACTACAATCAATGTTGTTTTCTATAGTATAAGTTGATACGGAGCTTGATATATTTTGCAATTCTGTACAATTTCTGATTGGATCTGAACTAGAGAAATATATCAACAAACCAAATAAAAAAATAAAATGAATGAGTTTCATTTTTTTTTAATTGAAAGAGGAAATGAAGGTACAAATTTGAAAATCAATTATTATCATTATTATTATTGCTTCCCCAAACATTGCTCTTTTGATCACTCATTTCCTTCATCGCCATATCTTTATTAAACTCTTGGAGAGTCTTTTTGCTTTGGAATTTTATATAAGACAAAATGATAATTGTCAAAAGAATGACACCAAGAGGGATTCCAAGACTCAATCCAATAATCAAACTTTTATTTGAACATCCTCCATTTGTTGAAGAAAGAGAAACAGAAAGAGAAGATTGAGTTGATGAAGTTGATTGAGACAATTTATCACAACTACTCTTGTATTTCTTTGAAACTTGAATTTGAGAGTCATTCACTTTTAGTGAATCAATACAAGTAAACGAAAGAAGTTCATATGTTTGGTTTTGAATTGGTTTTGTGTTCAAAATCAAAGTTATTGTTCCATTTATCACAACACATCCTGTCACATTCAACTTTCCAGAACTGTTTGAATCAACAGTGAAAACAAGACTTCCATTTGATCCTTGCGTGAGATTACCATTGAAATAAGTTGTTGAATTTGAGATGACGATGGTGTTGTTCACAATAATATTTGTTGAGTTTTTGGCTGAAAAGACATAGCTATAGGATCCTCCAACAACAAGAAGACATTTTACATCAAAAGAACTCTCGTTTACAATCACTACAAACTGAGTCTCACAAAATGTACAATTTTCAACTTTGTAAGTACAAGGAGTAAGGGATGTTGTTGGTGGTATATTTGTCGATGGTGTTAGTGTAGAAGGAGAATTGGTTGATGGAGGGCTTGTTGAAGGAACTAAAGTAGAAGGAGAAGTGGTTGATGGAGGGTTTGTTGAAGGAATTAAAGTAGAAGGTTGGGAAAAATATTTGTTTAAAACAGAATTTTTTCTTGTAAATAATTGTGAATTTAATTCTGAAAACAGTGAAAAACTATTTTTACCTCCAATAGTGTGTAATCCAGATATTTTATTTCCATTTCCGTTTGTATTATTCAAACAAAGTTATTAATTGTAAGATTAGCTACTATTCCAATTACTCACAGATCCAATTACAGTTCCAATATTTCCCAAATTTGAAAAGTCGACAATATTTTCTACCAAAAGATTATTCAAAGTAAGTGAATTAAAACCTGATCCAAAGAGTCCACTATTGGTTTGAATACCTAGAATTAAAGAAATATAAATATTGAAAGAATTACATTCAAAAATATTTACCAATATACTTTGCACCATTGCTTCTCGCTAACATACATGAAAATTTGTTTATTTCAAATTATAAATCAGTCAATAAGATTGGTTATTGTTGCTGATAAAGTACCAACCTAAATTGAGCCAATTTTAGCATTATAATTTGAAATTTTGCTTTACGTACATTTTTACAGGTTATCTCTCCAATATCTATTTAATCCACATGATGATTTAACATTTCAAATATTTATGATAATATTTAAATTTTTAAATTTCTATTTTGATAACATTTTTCAACAACTGAAAAGATAATCCTATATTAAAAAGTTTAATTTTCAAAATCTTCTTTAATTGATTTGGCTGTCATATTTGCTATCTCTCCAAACATTTTTCTCTTCACCAACATCATTCATAGATACATCTTTATTAAACTCTTGGAGAGTCTTTTTGCTTTGGTAATTTACAATAGATAAAATGATAATTGCCAAAAGAATGACACCAAGGGGAATTCCAACACTCAATCCAATGATCAATGCCTTATTTGAACATCCTCCATTTGTCGAAGAAAGAGAAACAGAAAGAGAAGATTGAGTTGATGAAGTTGATTGAGACAATTTATCACAACTACTCTTGTATTTCTTTGAAACTTGAATTTGAGAGTCATTCACTTTTAGTGAATCAATACAAGTAAACGAAAGAAGTTCATATGTTTGGTTTTGAATTGGTTTTGTGTTCAAAATCAAAGTTATTGTTCCATTTATCACAACACATCCTGTCACATTCAACTTTCCAGAACTGTTTGAATCAACAGTGAAAACAAGACTTCCATTTGATCCTTGTGTGAGATTACCATTGAAATAAGTTGTTGAATTTGAGATGATGATGGTGTTGTTCACAATAATATTTGTTGAGTTTTTTGCTGAAAAGATATAATTAGAGGTTCCATCAATAAAAGTCTGACAAGTCACATTGAAGATATTGAGATCAACAATGATGAAAGGTTTTCTTTCGCAAATTTCACAACCTGAAACGTTAACATAATGGCAAACAAAAGGAGCAACAGAAGATGTTGTTGATATGTTAGTTGAAGGTGTTAGTGTAGAAGGAGAAGCAGTAGAGGGATGAGTTGTGGAAGGTGAAATTGTTGATGGAGTTATGATGGATGGAGTTAATGTTGGAGGAAGTGACGTTGAAGGTGTTGTGGTTGATGGTATTAATGTGGATGGTGTTGAAGTAGATGGAGTCATTGTTGAAGGTGCTGATGTGGTAAGTAGAGAAGAAGGAGTAAGTAGAGTACAAAAGTTAGAAGTGTTAGTGTTGAGTGATTCAATCATCAATCTTTCAAATCTCCATATATTACACTGATCAAAGTTAATGTTGACATCAGAGATGAGATTAGATTTCGGAAGACCAATCAGTTGTGTATCATTTACACCTTAATTTATAAAATAAAATCAGATAAATTAAGAAAAATGAAACAAAAAAATTAAAATTAATGATTTACCAGCTTCAGTAGAATCTTCAAAATAACTGAGGTTGTAGAAAGTTACATTAATATTATTACTTGAAGTAAAATAATGCCTGCTGAAAGTACAAGAAAAGTTGGTGGTGGAGTAAGTGTTGTTGAAAGATATTGCAGAAGATGTACCAGACGTAGCAGTAATAAACCCACCACAACTTTAAAATTAAAAAAAAAAGTAAATAATTGTTAAAAGTTTTTTTAAAAGTAATGAGAATAATTTTACGTTGAAGAGTTTAAAAAAGCAGAAGTGTAAGAATTTGTGAAAATTCCTTGTATTTCGGAGCCCGTTGTAGGAACTGCAAATCCTGCCGATTGTATTGTTGAAATTATAGAGACATCTGGTCTCAAAAATACTTGGTCAAAGAAGAAATCAACGACCGAACAAACCACACCAGCTAAAGTACAATTAAGAAAGAAATAATTTTGAAATAGAAAAAAAATAAAAAATTATTTGTTTACCTGCTTCAAGTCCACTGATCACACCCTTATAAATACCAGATCTTCTTATATCAGTAAAACCTCCTGCGTTCACCTTTTTTTTTTTTACAATTTAATAAAAAATAAAAAAAACTAATTTTTTGATTTTACATCTCCAATGAATCCACCCACTTTACCAGACCCACTTATCAATAAAGTAGAAGAATTATAAGTGTCAATATATGAATCAGTAATTGTAGCATTTAATGTTGCTGCTAAAAACATTCCATTTCTGTCTCCTCTTAATTTTTTAAAAGCCATTTTTATTATGAAAGATAAAAAAATTTTTGGAAAATTACCCAGTTGAATTAACAAAAGTATTTATCACACTAGCATTGTTAACCAAAAAATTAGCACATACGCCACACAAACCTTTAATTGGGAAAATTTTGTTTAAAACAGAATTTTTTCTTGTTAATAATTATGAATTTAATTCTTAAAACAGTGAAATTTATTTTACCTCCAACTGTGTGCAATCCAGATATTTTATTTCCATTTCCATTGGTATTATTCAAAACAAAGTTGTTAATTGTTAAATTACTCACAGATCCAATTACTGTTCCAATATCTCCCAAATTTGAAATGACATCAATATTTTCTACCAAGGTGTTGTTTAAATAGATTGAACCAAAACTAGATCCATCTCCAAAGAGTCCACTATTGGTATTAGAACCTAGAATTAAAGAAATATAAAAATTTTGATTAAATTATATTCAAAAATATTTACCCCCAGTAAAAAGATTGTTCATGTTTCCGGTTGAAGTCATTCTCAAAGATGTAACCAAAGTACTAAAATGAAAGAATTTAAAATTTTTTTTTTTTAATAAAACTTTTAAAGTGTCCAAAATAACCTTCCACCATTGCCATATGCAATCACACCAGCTATATTTTCACCTACATTCAAAATATAATATGACGAAAATTAATTATACAAATGATCATTTTTACATGTTGAATTGATGATTAGGTTGGAAATTGTTGCTGACAAGGTAGGAACCTAAAAAGGAAAGATTAATATTTTTATAAAAATTTTTAAATTACCATTCCCGATCCAATTAGTCCACCACAAGAGTTGGCTCCATTTCTAGAAGTTATTTGGTTGATGACAGAAGGAGAAGTTATTGATAAGGTTACATCATTTAATACAACAACATTCCCTTTAGCTAATTATAATTGATGTTTTAACCAGAAAAATGAAAAAAGATTTTAAAAGTTACCAACAAAACCCCCTACATCAGCATCGCTAAAAACTGTTGTTTTAACAAATAGTTTATTTGATTTCTTGTTAGATTTTCAAGATTTTACCATTGATGTAAATATTTTGTAAAGTGCTAGATGTGATCGTAACATTTAAATCAGCAAGTCCTTTTTTTTGTTTCAATTTAATACCAAAATTATAAAGTTATTTACCTATAAATCCCCCACCATGGTTTTGATTTCGATTTACTATGATTTGGTTAATCACAGAATCACTCTTTGACAGAATTTTGCTCTCTACTATATTAACAACCTAAATATATATTTTGATATATATAAATAATTGATCGTGAAAAATGTTTTTTTATGTATAACCCCAGTTGTATGTCCAAACATACCACCTGTGTGACACTTTCCAGAGATACGAATATTATATAGTGTGACATTTGATAATTCAGAGTTAAAAGAAAGGGGAGCAATACCACCTGCAGTTTGTTCAATTCCATTAACATAATTGATATCTCCATCTGACTTTACATTCATTGTAAAATTTGAAATAATTATTGAAGAGGGTGCACTACCAAAACAACCACCTACCGATTCAAATCTAACAAAAATTTTAAACAAAAATTTAACTAATTTGTTTCGATCTTACAATGAAGTTATGTTGATATTTTCAACATAAGTGTTTGAGATAGTTATACTGGAAAATAAAATTTTTTTAAAAAAATACTAATAACATTCAAAAATATTACTTCTCTTTTATATATCCAAACAACCCTCCAGCGTATTGTGATGCTTAGTTGTTTTTAATAAATCTTTAATTATTAAGAAAAGGTTAATTTAATAATTTACTTTCAATATGGTTATATGCTCCATTGGATTGGAGACCACATTGATCAACAGTTGATGTTTGGGTTGATCTAAATTTTAAAACAATTAAATTTATATAATTACTTCAAATGAGATTACTCATCTTTCCCCACAAAACCACCCGAACTAAACACAATAAAATTTAAAATAATACAATTATTAAAATATTGTATCATTTAGTTACGGAAATGAAGACTTTGAAAATAAATTCTGTACAAAACTACGTACTAAGACAAAGTTTTGGGCTTCTCCAAAGAATCCTCCTATAAACAAGAATCAAAAAAAAAAATTATTAAAAAAAAAATGATTTGTAATGATTACCACTATTCCCACAACCATTCAAAGTATTTCTAAAGCCAGCAGAAGCGGAAATAGAAGTATTTACTAATGTCACATTATTCGCAAATCCAGCTGAAAGGAAATTCTAATTAATCTTGAATCTCAAAAAATATATTATGACTTACCTATTCCTCCACATTTGGTTGATGAAGGATTCACATTGATATTTAAATTATTTACCACAGTATTTGAAATGTATCCTTTTGAAAGAATTTGGAATTGATTTTGGAAGGAATTATGTTATAATTTACCTCCATCCAAGTATCCAATCAATGCCCCAATCTAATCAATAATGAATAAATTATAAAATATAAGAAATGATTTCTTACATAATTCGGTATATCAGAAGTATTCAGAGTTGTAAAACCAATCATCTGAACATTATATAATGACACATTTTTAGCTGTTGCAACAAGAGCCCCAATATTTCCATTGCGATTGAAATTATAGGTAAAATTTGAAATTATTAAATTTTTGAAAATGGCATTTGTTGCTGATAAGAATATCCCAGTCCAATCAGTTTGACTTCCAGCAATATTTAAATTTATATTCAAAGTATTATTCAACCCATCTATAATCAATTTCAATATAATTTTAAATTAAAAATAAGGTAAATACCTAATGTCCCATTGAATATTGGAATCATGTTGAAATTTAAACAATTGAGGGATGTTGTTATAAAAAAGGTATCATTTGGATTATCATTTATTAAATCTCTTAAATCAGCACAATTATCAATTATCACACCTTCAATTTGAGAAAATATCAAGATCACAAAGAAAATAATGAAAATAGGAATTTCTCTCTTTCTCATATTTTTATAATTAAAATAAAATTTATTCGTTTGCATATAAATGGATAATAATAACGAAAAACTCCATACTAAATGAAAATAACTATTGACATTTGGAATATCTATTTAATCCACATGATGATTTAACATTTCAAATATTTATGATAATATTTAAATTTTTTAAATTTTCTATTTTGATAACATTTTTCAACAACTGAAAAGATAATCCTATATTAAAAAGTTTAATTTTCAAAATCTTCTTT
>JAMYWO010000012.1:184357-196694 GCA_024220525.1 Cochliopodium minus | reverse complement strand
AATAAAAAATAAAAAATAAAAAATAAAAAATAAAAAATAAAAAATAAAAAATAAAAAATAAAAAAAATAAAATAAAAGATAAAAAATAAAAAATAAAAAATAAAAAATAAAAAATAAAAAAATATAAAAAATTTTACCTCTCTTCCCACAACTTGTACATATTCTAAGGGCAATGGTAAAGTCGCTGCCACAATTTTTGGAATTAGGCTCAACAAAATCATAGAACACTTGATTCTCTTTTGGAGCAGGTTTGTCTTTGTTGAAATTATGAACTGTTACTGATGATTGAAGAAGTTCCTTGAATCCTTCGCTATTTGTGTTGTTCAAATACTGAGAATATTTTTCTTTATCACCACTATTTTTGATAACAATAGACTTGGCTTTTGTCTCATTGTCGGGAGTAATGAATATTATCAACAAAAATATGTGGTAAGTATACAACAGCCTCCTAGATTTCAAGTCTGATATCATCCTGGTGAAAACAGTCACACTAAGAAATTTTTTAGAAGAACTTTCATGAGGTATTTTAAATATTCTTCCATTCAACAAAGAAAGATCTTCAACTGTCGCGCACATGTGCTTTAGGGACTTTTCTTCTTTCACTGGATACAAACCAAGGATAAAAAGCCATGCAAGTTTTTGTGACATATCTTTTAAAAATAAAAATAAATAAAAAAGAATTTTATAAAAAAATTATTTAAAAAATAATGATAAAAAATTCAGAAAATAATGAAAATTATTTAATATTGTAAAAAAGAATTTACCACCACCCATGATTGAGAGATTAAAGATGGTGTAATCATCAAATCCATCTTGTTGATAATGTAAGTGTACAACAGCCTTTCCATTGACAATCTTGATCAAACCAAGAATTGAATTTTTCCAGAGCATAATTTCGACTACTTTGTACAAATTTTTGATCCTGCATCCACCATCCTCTTCTTCAAAATTGAGATTGAATCTGTTTTTATGTAACAAGTTGTGACTGACAAATTTTTCATATTGCGACATGATATTTTGAGCTGGAATTAGTTCTTGGTGTGGTAATCCATCTAGAAAAGAGCGAAAGTTGGTGAATATTTCATATGGGAGTTGCTGTGATTTCTTGATATAAAGTGCTTTGATGACTACTGGATTGTTGTACATCTCCCAGATAAGTTTTCTACCACTCTTCCCTTGATGCTTTCTCAGAATGATATCAATCATTTTTGTCAAAGAAGGGAGTTGAAGTTTTTTCAGCTCTGAAATGATCACTTTCTCTTTCAATTCTTCACTAAGAGCATATTTTGCAAACAATTCCCCAATTTCCTCTTCTAACTTTATCAGATTTGAAGGAGAATCATTAATTTCTTGGACAAGAGGGAGAACTTCGATAGGAGCTTCATCTCTGAAGAATAGTTTCCACCATAAAGTGTTCCTTTGATGAGAACCAATCTTTCTCTTCTCTTCGTTGTTCATTTGTAAATATTTTCGAGCAAATTTACTATTGTAGAAATTGTTTGAAGGTGTTGGGTGCTTTACTGAAAAAAGAATGTAGAAGAATGGGTGAAAACAACGAATACTACTTCCTTTCGCTGTTCCTTTATCTTTGATTCCAACCAAGAGTCTATCATCAGGAGATATTGATCTCAAGTAATTCTTTTCCTCTAAATGAAAAAGTTTCCTATTTGATTTGAAAAACTCCTCTGTTGCTATTTTTGAGCATTTGTTATTGTAGATCCAAGGCTCTTTCAATTCAGGAGCTATAACAAAGGTAGTTTTTTCTTTGTTTTCTTCCAGAAATAACTCGAGGTCTTGAATACAATCATTGGAGAACAAGAATTCTTCTTCGTAATCTTCAACATTTAGTTTTTGTATTGTTGATGTTGCTGGAACCGCAAAAGAATAAGGATCATTCATCACGAGATGTGGGAGAGAAATGGTGGAAATGGTGCGGCTATTAGGATGGGAAACATTCATAGGTTGAGATGGGAGAGGAGGTGGAGAAGTGACGAGATTTCTCTGACATTGTTCCTTTACATCAATAAAAAAATTGAATAATGAAAAAAAAAATTAAAAACAATATACAGAAGATTGGTTGGAAGAGATCGAGGAAACAAGGGTCTCTGATAGAAAAGAACCATCTTTATGCTGGGAAGGATGAAACACAACTGGTGGTTGAGATAATTCTACCTTTATGTTAATAAAATCAATTTATAAAATTATTAAAATGATAGAAAATTTAGGTAAAAAAATTTAATTAAAGAAAAAATAAATGTAAACTAAAATTTTTTTTTACCTCTTCACTTTCATCATCTTCACTTTGCATCCCTAAATTGTTGCCATATGTCTCATTTTCTTCACCAAAAATGTTTTCTACCTGGAGATCAAACAAATTTTTAAACAGAGGCACCATTTCCCTACGTTTGACTGATGTGAATTTTCAATAAATAAAATAAAAAAATAATATTTAAAATATAAAAATAAATACAATGAGTTCTTTTGTAGCACAAAATAATCTCCCTTCCATTAGAAAAAAACTTATCCACTACTTTGGCATTGGAATCATTAAATTTGATGAAATGTTCACCAACTTTTGAAATGTTAAAGAAATGTCCATGATTATTCTCCCCAGTGTGATAGGAAACAGAAAAAAGGTCAAAGGAGATGTTCTCGTAAAGATTGGACAAAAAAGACATGTCAAAATTGGTTGTTTCAAAATTTATTTCAGCATCGTTGATCCTTTTGTCACCAAAAATTTCTCTGTTGATCCTTAATATCAATATTTCAGGTGGATCCAGATGTATTTCTGATGAGTCAATCTTATGGTTACAATCAGAGCAAAATTTGTCATCAATTTTGGAGAAACAATTGAGAATCATCAACTCTTTTAGTGTCATGTGTTCTTTGTGAAGTGGTATATCAAGAGTTATAATGAAACAGGGATCGATTTTTTGCGAAATCTTTGAGCAATTCTTGCATACGTTGTTTCTTATCTGAAGTGAGCACAGCTTCTCTGAATATGGAGAAGAAAAGAGATTTTCTTTGAAATCAACAATAGATTTTGCAAGGTCACCCCTAATCTCAAAATGTTTCTTAACTAAATTAAAAATAAATGAAAAATAAAATAATAGAATAAAAAAATAAAAAAATAAAAAAATAATAAAATAATAGAATAAAAAATAAAAAAATAAAAAAATAAAAAAATAAAATAAAAATAAAAAAATTATTTTTTAAACAATAAATTTTGATATTCTTAAAAAATTACCAAAAAGATTTAAAATTCCAACAGAGTTGAACAAAAAGGTTAGAAACTCATGTGGGTCATTCTGCTCATTTACATCTGTACCACAACAGATTGAAAAAAGTTCTCGCAATTTCAATACATAAACATCATTCACAGTAGAAAAATCGTTCTCGGTCAGCTCTCGATAAATGGAAAGTAAAAGATTTTTAGTTTCTGAGCAAATGAATTCGTCCAATCTCTCCCCAAAAAATATTTGCATAGAATTTCTAGTGTTTTCCGGATGTTGTCCCAAAAAAATATTGAGTGGAGTCTCAATTGAATTGATGGTTGATAAGAACGAACCAACATGGGGAAGATGGTAAAATGTTTGGAGAGAAACACTAATATAACAAGAGTTTCCAACATTATTGAAAGTACCAGTAACTAAATGATGAAAAAAAATGAAAAAAAAAAAACGAAAATTTGATAAATTTTTTTATCTTACTTAATCTTTCTTGAACAATTTCATGAGAACTCGTAATGATCCCCTGTGTGGTGACAAGAGTACCAATGTTTCCTTCATGATTATTGTCTTGAACTGCGATGAACTGATTCCCAATATTTCCTTTTAAATGGGTGATTCCAGCGATCGTGTTGCCTTTATTAAATATATTTAAATAGAATAAAAATAAAAAAAATCAAAAATGAAATAAAAAATAAAAATAAATAAAATGAGGTTGAAAAAAACAAAACAAAATCATCAAAAATAAAAAATAAAAAATAAATTTAAAAATAAAGAAATATACAAGAAAGGACTTAAAATAATAGAAATAAAAAGAAGAAAAATTTTTACCAGAAGAGATTACCAAAGACGGACTACTGACTCGAGTGTTTTCATGAGTGCTAACCGGAGAGACACCATTAGCATTGACCTGTGATGTGTTTTCAATGAATTCATTCAAAATTAAACTTTCCTGTGCCCTTCCTTTAAAAAAAATATGAATAAATAAAAATAAAAAATAAATAAAAAATTTTTACCGAAATATTGAGCTCCAACATCTTGAAAATTAGGGTTCACTTGAAAAGAAGAAATGTTATTATGAGAAAGAGAGTTTACATTGAAATTATCAGTATTTTCAACCAAAGAGATCCCCAAACTAGAACTGTTGAGTGAATTAATGATTTCATTTGGTGAAAGCGAGACATGTTTGATCTTTTGCAAAATTCTTTCTGGGCAATTTGTAGCAGAAATCAATTTTCTGATTTCAATTGACTTGTTTTTGAGGAACTCCACGATTTCAGGATCATTGTCGCGCTCCAGAGATAATTTGAAGAATAGGTCCAAAAGAAAAAGTCTGCATTGGTGAATAAATTCTTCGTTATAATTTAAGGATAAGGGGGAAACATTCCGAAGAATCAAACTAGTTTTGTGAGATTTGAAAATGAATTTCAAACAATGCAACATATTTGAGATCATTCGATATCCACAAGAAGTTCCGTCGGGTTGTTGAGGGGGTGTTTTGTATTCAAAAGAGCAGTTCTTAACAGAAAGATATTTACAGAGAAACTCCGAAACATTGTCTTTGTGTACAACATGTGTTCCTCCGAAGTCTTTCTGCATTGAATCTATGATGTAGATGCTTGCATTCAACTCACTATTTATCTCAATAAGATTTACACAAATCAAGTACCAATGTACCGTACTAAAATTTAAAATAAAAAAATAAAAAATAAAAAATAAAAAATAAAAAATAAAAAATAAAAAATAAAAATAAAAAATAAAAAATAAAAAATAAAATAAAAAATAAAAATTTTAAAAAAAAATTTATTTTTACATTATATTGACAGGAATGATCAACCACTCGTGTTGTTTCAACTCATTGAAGTTCATTTTGTTCATCTTTTCTTCAATATTTTGAATTTCAACAAAAAAGAAAGTTTCAAAGAAAAACACAAGGTTTGGAACTTTGGGTAAACTATCTTTAAGGTACCTTTTAAAAAAGAATCAAAAAAAAATCAAAATAATAAAAATAAATTTACCTCAAAAAACAATTGTACATCTCATTGTTCATGAATTGATTGTTTTCAATTTTGTGAAGGTCTGATATTCTTATTGTTGTAGAAAAATAATCTAAAATTGGGGTAGAGTTGTTATCATTGTATTCTATATTTTTGGTTGACATTCTTTCAACTAAATCAATGTCCAATCCCTCTTTCTCTTTGAGATCACAGAAAACTTTGGGGGAAACACAAATCTTCCACTCTTCTATTTTCTCATTGAAATGTTTTCTTGGAATATTTGGAAAACTGATCCAATTTTCACTTCCCTCCATTTTGAAGACCAGTATATCTTGTGAACTCTTTTTAAAAAATGTTGAGAAACTTTTTAAACAAATAAATACTTTTTACAAACAAAAATAAAAATAATAAAAAAAATAAAAATGAAAAAAAATAAAAAAAAATAAATTGAAAAATAAAACAAAACAAAATAAAAATAAGCTAAAATAAAAAAAATGAAAAAAAAAATATTACGTAAAACTTTTGTACTATTTCAATCTCAAACCCAAAAATCGTTATCAAAGAATTTGGATTCGATGAGTTCTTCTTCTTTATTTCAACTCTCTTTTCAGAAAACAAAGCAAGATCTGCGACCTGAAATGAAGTTTGAGAACTTGTTATTACACAATAGTTTGGATTCTCTTTAGAAAATAGAAATAGTGAATTAAATAGAAATAATAAATTAAAATTTAAAATAATTTTATTGATAAATAAATCTTTTAAATAAAAAATTAACCCAATTCCAGAGCTATTTGTTCTAGTTCAATCACCTTGTTTCTTTTTTCAACACTTAAAATTTGAACATCATTATTGTTTGGCTCCTCTTGTTGAATCCTTTTCCGACTAGAGCTCTTTTGTTTCTCAAGAGCTTTCCTTAATTGAAATATTGTATCATTGGCTTTCAACAATTCAAATTTGGTTTGCTCCAGTTCCTTTCGTGTTTCCTCAAGTTTCCCTTGTGTTTCTTTCAATTTGCTTTTCAGCTCTAAATTTTCTTTTGAAAGAGGGAAGTCTTCTAAAATTTTTTGAATAATAAAATAATAAAATAATAAAATAATAAAATAATAAAATAATAAAATAATAAAATAATAAATAAAATACACAATGATTGAAAAAAAAAATTAAAAACAATTAAAATGGATGAATAAAATGGATGAATAAAATCATAAATAAAAGTGGAAAATAAAAAAATATATATATTTCACCACTTCCATAATCAAAGGTAGTTTGACAAGTAGAACCTCCTATAGTTTGTATTTTCATCAACAACTTCTTACGAGGGCTCTTACTTGAAATGTCTATAGTGGATTGTACTATAGTAGACCCTTGCGGTAAATCTACTACAGGACCTCCATCAATAGACATACAAGCAAGATTTAAACTGATAAATAATCTAACCTTTTCTTCATTCTTTTTTAAATTGTACTTTCCTTGATGAAACTTTTTTTTGTTTTAAATTTTTTAAAAAAAAAAAATTAACTTAAGCTTACTTCCATAGCGAAAATCCCTTCTCTTGAAGTAAATCTCTTGTTCAGTGAAGCAGAAATCATTTTAAAATGTTTTTGGAAAGAGGCTTCATTCATTCCCAGTGATTCCCAAAAAGGAGAAAGAGAATAGTAGATAATTTTGTTTATTTCAGATATTTTCATTTGGTTGCTCGATTCCACAAATAATTTTTCTACAATCGATTCTATGACATAATAGAATAGTATTGATTTTGGATCAGAAATCTTATCAAAAGTCTCCATATATCACTTTAAAAAAATAATTATAATTATTGATATAGATATCATATCTATTTGTAAATGTATTTATAGTTGATAGTCCTTGTTTATGTCGAGTTGTTAAAAAAAAATATATATTGGTATTCTTTATATTTTCTCATATTATATATTTTTTGTAAATTCTTTTTTTTTGATCATTTCTTACAATTGTTGCTATTTGATGCCAAATGATGTCCAATATGTTGGTATATCTCACCAATTTAAAATCCAAAAAAAAATTTATAGTGGAGGAAATATAAAAAAATAATTTTAATTTTTTATTTATTATTTTTGTTAGGAAGAAAATTGTTTATTTCGAGCTTTTCTGTAAAACACCCCAAAATTCAATGATGTTCAATGAAAGTAGATAATCAAATCAAGTTTTGAGAATACAATGGCCGATTTAGAATATCATTAAGTTGAATTAATTTCAATCAAATCAATCTCCATGCAATAAAAAATGTGATGATAATTTATTCCGTTAAGAAACACTTTTGCATATTATTATTTATTGGGTTCATTTTAAATTTCTTCTAAGAATTAAAATGGCTTTAAAAAAAATAATATAATTTGTTAAAGTTTTATAAAACTTTGAATTGGGTTTAAATTAATTTTAATTTGATTTATTCATGATTTGATCCAATTTATCTTATACTTATCCTTTTTCCCTTAAATTTAATATTGATTTTTTTAATTTTAGATAATTTGAAAAAAAAATTTCAAAAAATTGAAATAAAGATTTCAGAAAAAGAATCAAAAATTAGCAATCTCAAAAGTGAAATAAATTTCAATGATGAAATCTCTATTTTGATGAAAAACTTTACAAAATTATTCGAATGTTATAAAGAAAATGGAGATAAAAAGTATATCAATGATATCCTTGAACAATATAAGGAAATCAAAAATGAAACGAGATTCAATCCTAACAAAGAGAAAAACCATTACGATTATCTTGTAAACTTTTTCAAAGATATGAGGGAGATGATAAAAAAGTTAAAAAATAAAAATGACAATATTCAAAAGATCAAGGAATTGAAACAAAATTTTAAGTTGATAAAAAGGAGAACATTCTTTCTTGGAGCTCCTTCAAATTCAAAAAAATATAACGCAACCGCATCTCTCTTACGTCCTAGCTTACTTGTTCTTCGATTAATGATGATTGTAAAGGAGAATACTGAACTATTTGAAAAGATGATAAAGAATGAAGATTCAGATCTCGAATTGACTAATCTCTTTCAAAGAATTATGAGTAAAATAAAAGAAGAAAAAGAAAAAAAAGAAAAAGAAGGAGAAAAATTCATAGGTATCTCAAAAATTTATTTTAAATTTATTCTTTTTATTTTATATTAAATCTTATTATTAATTTATTGTTTAATTCATTTTAATTTTAATTTATTATTTAAAAATTATTTAATTTAGTTTTAATTTATTATTTATTATTTAAAATATTATTTAACATAGTTTTAAGACAATTTTGATTTATAATTTTTTAAAAAGAGACAGATCTTACTCTTTTGCCATTTGGTTTCTTTCTCTCTTCCATTTTTCAAACTGGATAAAACACAACTTTGATTTCCTCCAAGAAAAGGTTGTGTTTGGACAAAAAGTAACTTTGGGTTACCATGGTCCTACTTCTCCTCCCACCATCTATAAGTGTTTAGAAGGAAATAGCGCCAATGGTTACATTTTGTGCAAGAAAGAATTTGGTATTATTTTTTATTTTTTTTTTTTTAAAATACATTTTATTTTATTTTATTTTTTATTTTTATCTTTTATATATTCATTTGTTTTTTTTATTTATTAAACATTTGTTCTTATTTTTTAATTTAATTTTATTTTATTAAAAGGAGAAGAATGTGGGCTGAAAAATTTAAACATTTTTAGATTCAATCAACTTTTCTCTACAATTACTTACACATTCATTGATGCTGTACATGTTCCTACTTGCCTTTATCAAATACTTTACTTGTTAAAAAGTCTTCAACTTTTTCACTCAAAAGGAATAGTGCATGGAAAAATCACAGATCATAATTGTTTGTTTGCTTTCGACTATAAACAATCGCAACTCATTGACTTTGATACTGCAAAAAAGTCCAACAATGAAGAAGAATTCGAAAAAGATGTGAAAGATCTTGCCAAAGTTCTTGAAAAGTATCAAATTGATAAAGATAATGACAGTAATAAAGATAATGACAGTAATAAAGATAATTACAGTGATAAAGATTCAAAAAACAAGGTCAAATCTGGGGAGATTTTTGAGAAATTAATAAGTGAGGGCTTGGAGAATGGTAAATTGGAATTGAAAATGATTGAAGATCTCAAAAACTTGAAAATTGTTCCCAAATCAAACAAAACTGTCGATGTTCTGAGTGTGGCCAATACTTCCTTTACAGGTTCTCCTGCTAATGAAGTGATAATTTCAAATAACAAATACAATGAAACAAATTTCGAAATGAAAACACCTTCTAAATTTCAATCATCTCCATCTTTTCCAAGTGTCACCACTCCAGAATTTAAATTTACTCCTATCTCCATAAATAATGATGATATTAGATCTCTCAATACTTCTGTTAGTTTTTCTTCTGAAGATAATCAAGATAATGCTTCTCTAGAACATTCCTATTTTACACCAAAAAAAACCAATACAGATTGGAAATTTGAATATGAAAAATTGAAACAACTTTTTTACGAGAAAGATCAAAGAATAGATGATCTACGCAATCAAACAGAGGAGAAAGACCAAAGAATAGATGATCTACGCAAGCAAATAGAGGAAAAAGACCAAGAATTAAAAGATCTACGCATGCAAATAGAGGAGAAAGACCAAGATATGGATGAACTACGCAATCAAACAGAGGAATCTGAAACAGAGGAGAAATCTGAAACAGAGGAGAAAGACCAAGATATAGATGAAATAAGCAATCAAACAGAGGAATTTTTTAAAAACATAACAAAAAGAAAAAAAAAAAAAAATTATTGATATCTTTCAACTATTAAACTTTACAATAAAAACAATTTCTTTCAATTGATTATTTTTGAAAAAAAAAAGTTTAATTTTGAATTTGAAATTAAACTTTTTCCAATTTATCTAAAATTTGGTGGGCAGCATCAGGAATTCTTGTGCCAGGACCAAACACCAAAGAAACACCAGAATCAAAAAGAAATTGGTAATCTTCCTGTGGAATCACTCCTCCCACTATCACCATTGTTTCTTTTGCTCCCAACAATTCTAATTCTTTTATAAGTTGTGGAACCAATGTTTTGTGTCCTTTTTTTTAAATAAAAGATAAAATATTATAAAATAGATTAATTATTGTTTTACCAGCTGCCAAAGAAGAAATTCCAACCTTTATCATATTTTTATCAAATAAAAAAAAAAGAAAGGTAAAAATTAAGGAAATTACAATGTGAACATCACTATCTATTGCTTGATTTGCCACTTCTTTTGGAGTTTGAAAAAGGGGTCCAATATCCACCTTTAATAAATTATAAAAAAAAAAAAGAAATTTTTAAAAAAGAAAATTTTTACATCAAAACCAATATCAGAGAATCCTGATGCAATAACTTTTGCTCCTCTATCATGACCATCTTGTCCTACAAAAAATATGTTAAAAAATAAAACAAATTAAAATGATGGATAAAAGTGAATTATAATTAAAATTTTTAATAAAACAAAATAAGTATTTTATGATTAAATTAATGATTTAAAATTTTAATATAAAATAAAATAAATTATAAAAATATAAAATTAAAAATATAAAATAAAACAAAAAAAATAAAAATAAAAATTACCCATTTTAGCAACCAAGATTCTAGGTCTTCTTCCTTTATTAGATTCAAAAAGGTTAACACGTTGAATGAGAGAATCAAAGGTGTTGGAGTTGCTGGTGCTGGAAGATTTAAAGTTGGAAACATATGTTCCACTCACCAATGATCCCACTGCCTTGTATCTTCCCCATTCTTTTTCCAATGCTCCTATTATTTCTCCCAATGTACAATTTGCTCTAAAATAATTCACAAAAAAAAAAATAATGAATAAAAAATTTTTCTTTATTATTTTAATATTTTCTTTTCTTTTTTTTTTTATTTTTTTATTATTTTTTAATTTATTTTTATTTATTTTTAATTTTATATTTTTTTATTTATTTATTTTTTAAATATTTTCTTTATTTTATTATTTTTAAATTTAATTAATTTTTAATTTCTTTATTTTATTATTTTTAAATTTAATTTATTTTTATTTCTTATTATCTTTTTTTTTTTATTTTTATTTTTTTTATTTCATTTTTTTCTTTACCTAGCAGCTTCAATGGAAAGAAGGAGGAGATTGTTTTGAGGGGAGGGAGGGGAAGAAGCAGAAAGAGAAAGGAGGGAAAGAGCATGTTCAACTTGTTTTTGATTTCTTTTTTTTTTAACATTTTCTATTCTTTTTATTTGACTTTCTCTCACTTTACTGTTATCTATCATTCTAACTTCTACTTTTCCTGCTTCCTCTATAATTTTTTTTTAAACACAATCACCAAAAAATAAATCTTAAAATTAAAATTAAGACTAAAATTAAAATATGTTGTAAAAAAAGATATTTTTATATTTTTATTTAAAATATGTTGTAAAAAAAGATATTTTTATATTTTTATTTAGAGTTGTTCAAAATTTTACAACAGTTAAATTTTGTTAGCAATTAATTTATATCCGCTTACAAAGTTGTAAATTTTTCGACATCTTTAATTTTTATTTTATTTTTATTTTTAATTTTATTTTTCATTTTTTTATTTTTTTTGATTGGAATTACCAGACTTGGAAGAAGGAGGAACAATGTATTTGTTGACACCAACAATGACTTCTTTGCCAGAATCAATGAGAGCTTGACGTTTAGTAGCAGATTCTTCTATTTTCAATTTTGGAATTCCACTCATTATCATTTTTGTCATTCCCCCTTCTCTCTCCACCTCCTCTATAATCTCTCTTCCCCTTTCTACCACTTTTACAAAAATAAAAATAAAAAATAATTTATTATATATTTTTATATTTTTATATTTTTATTATAATAAATATGTTTTATATTTTTATATTTTTATATTTTTATTATAATAAATATGTTTTATATTTATATTTTTATTATAATGATTTAAGATTTTTTTATTAAAAATAATTAACAAATAAATATTTTGTGTTTATTAAATTAATCTTTTAAAAAATAAAAAATTTCTTAAAATTCGATTTTTTTTATTTTGATTTATTTTTTATTTTTTATTTTTTATTTTTTATTTTTTATTTTTTATTTTTTATTTTTTATTTTTTATTTTTTATT
>JAMYWO010000012.1:169313-180651 GCA_024220525.1 Cochliopodium minus | reverse complement strand
TTGGATTCAATTTCTTCTTTCAATAAAATATTTTCATAATTACTTTAAACACAAAAAGGAAATTTTATCTAATCATTCATCCAAAACAATTACTATAGTTGCTTGGGTTGCAGATTACCATTTTTTTGAAAATTCTGAAAATTCTGTAATTTCTGTAATTTCTGGAATTTCTAGAATTTACGTAATTTTGGTAATTTTCATAATTTTTGAAAATCATATCAAAAATTGAAATCAAAAATGAAATCAAAAATGAATAACTCGGAAATATCCGATTTGTCAATATATATAAACAACGTAAAGAATACTATATACTGTCAACTTTAAATTGACACTATAGTCAACTTTTAATTGATATTTGGCTTATTTTCTTGTTCAAACAAAAATTTATAAAATAAATATATTTTAATTAAGTGAACAACATAGATATAATTATTTTGTCTCAATGATCATAAGGGGAAATTTTTCTTTTTGAATATACATATTGGAGATATACAATTATTTTTTTCCTTATGGATGTTCCTAATTAAATAAAATAAGAAGAAAGATAAATAAATAAAGGACATAATACTTTATGCAGGAAATTAAATAGTTTATTGGAATGTGGTAATATGTTGCTTGCAGAAGATAATTGGACTTCAATTTTTTTTATTTATAATTGAGAATAAAAAGAGAAAAAAAATTTATATATATTTGGAATAAATTAAGAAAAAAAAAAAAAAGGAGAGAAAGAATTCTCTAATAAAAATGAAGAAGTATAATCGTATTGGTTGGGTTAATTAAATAAGTTGTATATTGTGCAAATTATAAACAAACCTTTTTATTATTGCATGTACAGGAAATCCTCAAGAAAATGCATTTTTCAGGACAAATTGATTAATATTACCTATCCAGCAAAAAAAAATGAATTCAACTGATCAGTAGAATACATCTATATTGGAACAATTTTGGGCATACAAATTTATAATTTTGTTAGCGGATATTAATTTGTAACGAACAAATTTTAAACTGTTGAACATAATCTCCACAATTGATTCAATTAAAAAATTATTATTTGAAATTCTTTTTTCTTTAGCTATATAATATATATTGACCATATATTAAAGTCTTCAAAAACTAATTATCACAAAATCACCATTTTTAAAAATCACAANGCAAGTATCTGGAAAAAAAGAATCAAAGTTTTGGCATACGCAGACGATTTAGTCCTCATTGCTGAAAAAGCTGAAGAACTCGAGAAAATGCTCGATCATGTTGAACGATATGAAAGAGCTTCAAATGCAAAACTAAACCAAGGTGGGGGATCTTTCTCCTGTTTTGTTTTTTCTTGCACGACTAGACATTGTTACCTCATCCACCTCTATCATCTTTTATAATCAATATAAATTTTCTGACATTGTGAGCAGGATCTTCCTTTTATCTCCTGTAATTTTACGTAGTGAGTTTTTTATTGGTCTCTCTATGATCAATTTTTTTTATATTTTTTTTTAATTATTATAATTTTCTCACTTCCATATTTAAAAAAAATTTTAAAAATTTTTTAGATGCAATCTTTGGATGAAGCTCAAAATTTGAGCAAATAAAACCTATAATATTCAAATTAAATTTTATTTAAGATTTATAAAAAAAAATAAAAAAAAATAGACCATACATTTAAGTGTATAATTTTGCTCGCAATAATTATAAACATGTAAGAATATTTTTGTTTCTCTTTGAAGAAGTATTTAATTTTAATTTGTTAATTTTCTAAAAATTTGTAGGATTTGATTCCATATAAAATGAAGAGAATTCTTCGGATTTTAAACAGCAATCTGATGATCTCATCCAACTTGTTAGGATATTGGCCACACAGAACAACCAACCACAATACTTTTCTCATTATCATCCCCAAATGCATCCAAACCATCAACAAGCACTGTTTTATTACCCATGAACAACCAAATCAACGGATGCAAGAGCACATATATCCTCATATGCAAGAGCACTTACATTTCCATATACAAGAGCAACAAGATTATAAGAACTATCCACATCATACAATTTAAGGACTAGAATATGAAGAAAACAATACCAATAAAAAATCAATTTATATCCTCCAAATTTTTTTTAATGTTTCGAAATTTTTTATTTTCATATATCAAATTTCTTTTTTTTTTTTTGTTTTGAAACAATCATATTCCATCCCAACTCAAAGTCGGAATTAAAATTCAAGAGGACATAACTGTTCCAATCGGAGAGTTCGACTTATTGCAAAAAATTCATTGTAAATGCACACCTAAATTCACTTGTCGTTGCTTGAATTTTTGTAATACCACTATCATATCTTCCATTCCTTTTATATTTTAATTTTATTTTTGATGAATCAAACAATTATGAATAGGTTTAATATATAAATCAACATTCTGAAGGTTTAATTTTTATTATTTTGAAATGTTTCAGTTTCGTTTATTCTTGTGAATAAATAAAAAGAATAAAAGAAATCTTTATATCTTCTATTATTTCTTAAGTATTTCAAAATTCTGGAATAAAAAAAATCGTTATTTATAAATTTATTTTCATTTACCACTTTATAAAATAAAAAAAAAACCAAAAACTCAAATGAAAAGAGAAATTACAAACATTGAAGAAAAAGGAACTAATGCAAACAATTTACCAAAAAAACTAAGTGGTGAGAAAAGAAAGAGGAAACCTGCATCTGATCAATTTTGTGAATGCGAGAAGAATCCAGAATGCCTTTTGGGGAAATATTTCGGGTTGGTAGAAAATAAAGGAAAAACGGGGATTAAGATGGATTTCAAGGAATTCATGGAGAAAGAAGGTTATGTGTTGAGCCATTCTTTCTTTTATTTGTGGGACAAAAGATATAATGGATGCAAAAACAAGATACACAAGGATATCTTTTCCAAAGGGGAGAAGGGAAAGGATTATATCTGCATCTCAAGCAAATATCACCAGTTATATTCAGAAATCAAACCTTTCTTGGATTCTGAAAAAACAAGCTGGAATGCCCTTTATTTGGAAAAATCTGTGTACGAGAATTATCAAAAGGAAATCTTGAAAGGGAAGTATGGAAGAATAGTGGGCATCCATGAAATTTGTTTGGTTGATAATCTTTTCAAAGAAAAAGCTACTTCTACCACTTCTTTCACTTCTGCTACTGTTGCTTCTATTTCCTTTTCTTCTTTTTATGCAGGTGCTCTTCAGTTTTTCAGAAAGTTTTACATTTGGGAAATCATTCACTCCAAAATCAAACCAAAGATGGGAAGAGATTGGTGTTCGATTGGAGAGGAATTTGTGAGAAAGATCATCTTCTTTGTGTTGAGTAGGAAGGAATCAAAAAAGAAAGAATGCATTTATCTTCAAATCAAACAATTCAAAAACAATTTCAAGGAGGAAACTTCAAGCATCACCAAAGAATCTGCTTTGAAAGTACTTCATTGTCTCAGTGGAATCGCCTTTTCTATCCTCCCTAACTTTCTGGAAGTAGGAAAGAAAGAAAAGAAAGGAACAGTAGGTACTGAAAAAAGACTGTTCACTGAAGAAGCCTCCCGCACAAACAAATTTGGCCTCCTCTTTCATTTGAAAAATCTTTTCTTAACAAATGAAGAAACAAAAGAAGAACTTTCCAAAACAAACGCAGATTCTTTTTTGTTGAGATTGAATCCTTCTTTTTTCTTCCTTTTACTTCGAGAGGGTATTTTTTGTGCGATTCAAGGAAAGAATGAAAGCCCCTTTCTCTTTTCCCACATTCAGGAGGATGGAAAAATCAAAGATTTGCTCCTCCCTTTCGAATCTTTTTCATCCACTTCTTTCTTCTTCTCTTTTTCCCCCTCCCTCCACAACAAAGATAATTTCAATGACAAAACAACCAATCAGAATATTACAAACAACACCAATTATAAAACAAAGAATGATGTGGAGAAATCTAAAGAAATAATGATCTCACAAGTAGTTTCGAGTGTGGAAATTTGTGTGATTGGATCTCCTTCAAAAAAGATGAGAGATATTTCATTCAGAGTATCTTACCACGAAGGAAATTTTTATTCTGTTGAAATGAAAGAAAAGGGAGGGGAGTACGAAAATTTGTTTTTTTGTTTTGTTCCTATTTTAGGGAGCAATTTTCACATTGAACAAAACTTAATTAATTTAAACTTAATTAATTTGTTTGATAAAGAAATCACCAACACGTACATCCTCAAATATGCTTGCAAAACATGGAAGATTGGTAATTTTGAAAGCGATTCTTTTTTCCCTTTTGTTAAAGGTTGTCTTTTGCAACAACTTGTTTCTCTTGGTCGAACTTCTCTTTTATGTTCTTTTATTTTTCCTGTCATGCCTCATACTATCGATACTTCCCCCCTTCCGGACTCTTTCTTTCTTGATTCTTCTCCTTCTGGCTGTTTATATCTTGAAATTGTTGAAGAAATATCTGACAGCATTTCTACTGAGACATGTTCAAGAACCGAAACCATCTCGATTGATCCATTCTCTTCCGATACATTTTGCACAGATACCTTCTTTAAAAATCCCTTTGAAGAAGTCTTTCATGAAAAACCTCCAAATGAAATCAGTATTGACATTTTTGATCTTAATGAATCTGCTTATGAAGTTTCAAATGATCACTGCATGAAAATCTTTAATCCCAAAGAAAATGAAAAAGATGATTCAGATTTTTTTCATTGAAACTTTATAAAAACATTTGAAATTAATAAAAATCAATTTATAATCAGTGTTAAAAAGCACTTGAAAATAAATTTTTGACATGATTTGAATAACTTGAATTATCAATGTTTGAACCAGCTAATTTAAAAAATTGTAATAAAAAAAATTAAAGTATATTGTAAATCTTGCTGATTTGAACAATGGCATGATGGTCTTTTTCCAAAGAAGATAATTCATGCATGGAGTCAGTTTCAATGACAATTTCTTAAGATTTCACTATTAATTTTCACCTCCTCCAAGAATTTTTTGTTTCAGGTTCAGATCTGTTGCATTTGATTGAGTTCAAATTTTTTTTTTAAAAAAAACTTAAAAATGGAAGAGGCATATTAAAAAATATTTCAAAAAAAAATGGAAGAGGCATAAAAATTATAAAATATCGTGAAAATATATATATAAATAAAAATAAAAAATATTTATCAATTTGACAAAATTCCCCGGTTGGTACAGATCCTGCACCCTAAGTATCTCTGTTGGAACCTTGATCATCTCAAATGAATTGATGAAATTGCGGAAGACTTTCAAATCGTTGAAGGTCCAAACAAATTGGAAATATTCCACATCTTGCGTATATGGGAAAGATTTTGGACTGATTTTCACTCTGAATGTCTTCATTGGAACCATATCAAAGTGATCCATAAAATTAATCATTTGTGAAAATTTTATAGGGTGGATACTCTATCTCCTAGGCCAGCATGACCGCATTTCTGTGGTTTAATTCATGGAAGAGCATTTTGAATAGATCATAAGGGGAAATTTTTTTTTCTTATTTAATGTGTCTGGAGGTCCAGACACATATTTTCAACGAGAAATAAAAAAAAATGAAAGATGAAGAATTACCATCAAATAAAAAATAATGTATTGGGCAGTTGAAGAGGATGAATATAATAGGTTAAAGATGGAAAAGGAGAAAATGAAGACAGAATATGAGGAAAAGATAAAACAATTGACTTCTGATAATAAAATTTTGAAAGGGGAAAATGAATCTCTCAGAAAAATAATCGGACAAATGAAAGATATCAACATGAATGGATCAATCAAGATTTGAGCAATATTGAAACCATAGATTCTCCTGTTGCTACATATATAACAAATGATGCATCATTTACCCATCTATTACAGAGGATTTGTGGCTTATTGGAATTATGTGATCTCAGATTCAATACAGAATTGAGAGGAAGTGGAGGGATGGGCAAAATTCTTTCAATACATGTTACAGAGGAAGAGATGGAATCGTTTATCAAACATTGTCCGTATGAAAGAAAGGAAGATAAGAAAAAAAAATTAAAGTCATTCCCAAGATCAGAAAATGCTCTCGATTACATTCAATGGGAAATTAAAGATGCGGAATCATTGCATGAATTCTGGAAATCTTTCAAACATAATAGGTTATGTATGAAAAAATCATATTATCTTTATGACAATAGAACAGATAGATCCAAAATCGATACTGATCTTTCAAAAATGAACAGAAGAGAAAAACTGAGACAAATGAAGGAAGAGTGGAAGGAAGATTGGATCTCAATAGGTGTTCCAACCAAAAAACTTGAGAAAGAACTTGTGGAGAAGGTTTTCGAAACATATCCCCATTTTAGAATTTTAAATGAAGAACTTAAAAAAAAAAAAAATAAAAAATAAAAACTAATTTAAAAAAATATGAATTATTCCCTGTTCAACTCGTTTCTGTCGCAAATAAGTATAAAAAAAAATTGATAAAAAAATAAAAAATAAAAAATAAAAATAAAATAAAAAAATAAATAAAAAAAAAAAAAAAATAAAAAATAAGAAATAAATAATAAAAAACAAAAAATAAAAAATAAAAAATAAAAAATGTAAAAATAAAAAATAAAAAATGTAAAAATAAAAAATAAAAATAATCAAAAAAATAAAAATAAATAAAAATAAAAATAAAAAATAAATAAAAAAAATAAATTAATAAAAAATAAACAAAAATTAAAATAAAAGTTTTATTTACAATATTTTTTCGTCAAAAAACTTAGTTTTCCTTTTAAAAATTAATAATTATTTTAGCAAAACTTTTATTTTTTAAAATTTTACCATAATGATTCTTTTTTTGTATTTTTTTGATTCATTTTGGCAACCATCGCAATTTAATTTAAAATTAAGCTTGTGAACTTTGCCTTCTTTCCTATAGTTATCAGGATTTTGAAGATAGTCACCTTTTCCGAGGTAAACTTCAAGTTTCTCTTCAATCTTTTGAGCACACCATTTTTGCAATGCAGTTATTTTCTTCTTCTTTACATTTTTGATATGATGACCACAATCTTGAAAATAAAGGGTGACCTCCTTTTCAGTTCCAGAATACTCGTAAATGGAGTAAATAAATCTTTGGGTTCTAAAGAGTTGAATCTGCATGAAATTGCACAAGACTGTCCTGAAGGGGTGCTTATCGCTTTTAGACAAGGTATTTTCAATACTAGAACGGACAATGGTGTTATTATTTTCTGTTGCTTGGTTCATTGCGTCTCCAAGTGTCAAGCCAATCCCTTCATATCTTCTTACTTCAAGATAAAGTAAATAACCAAGCCTGAAAGCATAGTCTGTTTTATTATATTCATTGTTAATCGTAACAAGCGAATAAATAAAGTGGCACAACAGTTGAAAGAGAAACTTTGCTCCTTCTTCGTCTTTTGAAAATATTTCTTCTTCGTTGTGACTTTATTTAAATAAAAATAATAATTAAATTATTTTTTAAAAATTTTTTAATTTTTTATTCTTTATTGTTATTTTATTTTTATTTTTATAATTTTTTATTCTTTATTTAATTTTTATTTTTATTTTTATTTTTATTTTTATTTTTATTTTTATTTTTATTTTTATTTTTACATTTTATTTTTATTTTAAAAAAGTTAAAAAATTTTTACATGAATTTTTCCCATCCTTCCCATCCAAATCCATGTTCTGCTGTTTTTATTATCAAATAAAAATATTTTGTGATGAGAATCCAAATGTTTTTTGAAAACTCCAAGTAGTGCTCCACTTTTGATTTCATTGTTTGGGAAGATTTGATTTTGTTGAGATGTGGCAGTAAATCTTTATCAATTGATTGGACTAAAAACACCTTTCGGTAAGCCAGTTGAGGAAAATCACTGATTTTTACTGATTTCTCCTTTGAATCGGGTGAATGAGGAAGGAGAAGTTCTTGCATATTGTTCAAATTGTTTCTGAAAGAAGTTAATCGATGGGAAATATTATCTGCGAATGACTCGTCAATNTGTGGACAATCCAGATTATGTCCAAGAATCCTGAAATGGCACCTGCTCTAATATCATTTCTGGGAGTTAATCAGGCACAATTCCAATTAAAAGAATTTACAATAATTAAATAATTTTTTTTTTAATCTTTTTTGAATGCAAAGTAATTGCAACATAATTTTACAATGACATTCACATATCATTAAATAAAAAAATTTGATATCTAAATAATATTCCTATGTAAAAATATAAGGATATTGCAACTTAAAACGACAATATTGAATTGACACAAATCAAAGTATAAGAGAAAAATTGGAAATAATAAAGATAAGATTTAAATCTCCAAATTTTATTTGCAATGGAATTTCCAGTATCTTCCTTTCCAAAATTGAAAAAGGTTAAATTACAAAAATGGTTATTGACGGAATTTAGTGTCTCCTTTAACCCTATCAGATAAAATCTTATTTCTGAAGTCTCTTTGTTTAATCCTCTAAATATAGAGTCACCACAAAATGAAATGATCAAATCGTTTGTTTGGGATTATTATTTTAAATTATAATCCCTCAAACATCTTTCCAAATATTTGGCTGCCTCTGGTTTATTCTGTTACAACATCTGGCCACAAACTGAACACTTTATGGGTCTAACTTTATCAGAAAGAAGAAAATTTGATAAAGAATTTTCCTATAATATTAATAGTAAAGGAATATTATATTTTATATTTATCATATTTACCTTTTTTTGGATTGGGATCAGATTTCTCGTTCATAAATCTCTTGAAATTAGAAATATGCAAGATTTTAGCATTATCATCCATTCTATTTTTCCAATCTTCAAAAAATGATCCCCAAATACAATCATTTCCTCCTTGAGTTTTTCTTCATTTTGCATGTTCCAACATTAAACTTTCTATAGAAGTTATACCGTTTTTTTCTAGGTCAGTTGATGTAAATCAACATTTCCTCCTAAGATGTTCTTATTTTGGTCTAAATAGAGGACTAATTCTTTGGGAATTTCCAAATGGTCTTATTTTCAAAAATCGTTTTTTTATTTTTCAATTTTTTTTTTCAATAAATAATTAATGATTGTTTAATTTTATTATTTTAATCTATGAAAATAGATGATGATAATCGAGTTATCTTCCAAGTATCAGATGGAATCAAGCATATAAAATCCCTTCACTATCAACCAATATCATATGGATATATCCAATCAATATGCATTTGCCTATCTTCAATTGAAATAATCGCTCTCTATGCTGCAATTGGTCCTTTTATCGTTTCATTAAAATAAAAATAAAACCAAATCCAAAGTTTATAATATATATTTGAACCCAATCATAGACGATAGATAAGGCTCAATTGATAGTTTATAATGGATAATAACGATCAGCTGATAGAAGGACAAGAGGGGACCTTAACAACAATGGAACCAAGATATTCAAATAAATTATACAAAGTAAATGAATATTTGTATCTTTGGGAAGGAAATACTCCTATAGATCCAAATTGTATAAAGGAAAAAAATATCGAATATATATTATTTACATTCAATCCAACCATATCTATCAATGATATAGAAGATAAATGCATAATGTGAGTATTTTTATCTAAAAGGGTAATATTTTTATATAACTTATTAATTTTACAAATAGAATGGATCTAAAAAACAAATGGGAAGATGATATCTCGAAAGTACATTTATTAATGAAGAATATAATTGGAAGAAAAAAAAGAATTTTGGTGGTGTACAAGTAATTTTTGAGAAAATTATAAAAAATTCTTCATTTTTTAAATATCTAACTCCTTTTTTGAAGGCAAAGAGAATATGATTCCTATATTTTGATTTTCCTCCATTTCAACATTCTATCCAAAGTGAATTATGAATCATCAAAGGAAGAGTTAATTAATAAATTCAAAATACAAAGTGAAATAATATTAGAAAAATTGAAGAAATTGGAAAATTGGCTTGATATTCATGATCCATTCTCTCAAGATTTTGAATTTTTGTATATGAATAACGAAGATTGTTATATAGATGACAAATTTAATGAAATTAATGTAAATATAGACCACCCATTAAATCCTGTGAAGTATAATATTGATGATAATTCTCATATATCTAATATGGAATATTTTGATACCAACAATGATATGATCATATCAACATCCTCCATCTCGGATCCCTCATCTCTAGTCATATCATCCTTTCCATTAACCACATTACCATTACCAATACCAATTATAAAGAAAGAGATACCCAACATCCACAAAGAAAATGTAGAGAATCAATCCATGAACAAAAAGAGCTATATATTAGAGAAACCATCCAAACTAAAAAGACCCTTGCCTTGTGAGTTTCCCACAACAAAGCAATTGAAGAACACTGTCAAGAAAGTAAAAACCACCAAAAGCAAACCCAAAAAGCAATCTACCAAACAAACAGAGAAGAAAAGGAGAGTCAAGCTCTCTGACCTCTTCCCCTCTCAGCTATTGAAGCCCAACATGGACGTTTCTTTCAGGAAAAAAGTCGGCGTGTTGACGGAGACTGGACAGATCTCTTACAAAAACACCAACTTCAAATCTCCATCCGAATTTACTGATTTCATTCTGAGTAAACCTCTATTTTTTTTTCAAAAAATTGTAAAGAAATTATTGATATCTCATTATTAAAAATAATTAACAAAACCAAATTTAAAAATTTTTTTTAATTGTTTTTTTTTCCCAAAAAATTTTGTAGAAGAGCTCAACTACTCGACCAAAACAAGAGCAAACCCTTGGGTTGAAATAGAAGTAGGCAATGAAAGTTTGCATGTTCTCCGGGAAAAGTATTTCGAGTTGGAAAACAATCCCACTAACGAAAATATTGGAGATAACGATGATGATGATGTAGAATACAAAAAACCCACAAGAAATACCAATAAAAAACATGAAATTAAAAAAGTGGCTGTTAAAAAGAACATTTTACCAACAAAAAACAAAACTGTTCAAAGTGATAGTGATAGCAGAGAAATTAATTCTGATGAAACTGAATTTGTCCCTGGTCAGAATTCTCCTAACATAAAGAAATGAGCTGTTTTTCTTTTTCACCCATCTTTTTCTTCAAAAAAAAATTTATTATTAAACAAAATAAGAAAAGGGCAATTTCTTTTGGTCTCATTTCAGTCCAAAATTGATCTAATCTACATATTTTTTAATGTTAATCAATTTTCTCAACTTATGTGGTGGTTTATTTCTACACAGGATGCTTATTTTTTTTATAATATAAAAAATTCAAAAATCGATTTTTCTTCAAAATCCACCATCTATATATTGTAAAATTTTAATTACGTCAAATAATATCAAAACAATTTCAAGAATTGATGATTTTAGAAGGAAATTTTTGATGGGATATTGGGGTCGTCTTTG
>JAMYWO010000012.1:154227-168456 GCA_024220525.1 Cochliopodium minus | reverse complement strand
AACTCAAAATCTTGAGAAACCTCTTTCCAAATTTCACAACAAGAGTCAATATTTGGAAAGGGTATGCAATCTCATCTTAGATAATTTTTTTAAATCAAATATATATTTTAGATAATTGGTATACTAATTTTGGAAGGCCTGTTAACAAAATGATTCATTTTGTTAATGAAAAAAATTTAACATTAAAAAATGAGATGCTATTCATTTAAAATAAAGAGAAAAACATTTAAATTGCAAATAAAAATGTGTCAAATAGTTTGAAATCTCAGCCATGAGTAAATTAAACAATCAAAAAATAAATTTCAAATGAAACTGAACTCTTTCACTTCTTCTAACCAAACCATGTTCATTTGGGTTTGGAAAAGAAAAAACAAGTTAAAGAAAAATAATTGGTTTGTGAAAAAAACACTTAAGAAATTTATTGGAAAGATTTCTTTTCTAAACACTATTAGATAAAATTTCGCAAATCTGTCCATTCAAGCAAGAAGAATAGTTTTAAAATAAAAGTTATTAATCTAAAAATATTCAAAATAGTTTAGTTCTTATTGGTTTCCTTTTTTATCCTTAAATTTTGTCAACTTTTACAATTATAGGAATGAATTGGAGGAAAACTCACCAGCAGTTTCATCAAGAAAACAGTTACGGTGATTTGAATATTTTACTTTTGATTTTTTTTTTGATATTTTAAAAATATTAAATATTTTTTCTCTTTTATCAACACTGAGGTTAGTTTTAAAAAACTTTTGGGATATAAAAAAAAAAATTGTTTTTAAAATAAATGAACGAAATGAAAAAGATTTGGATTATTGTTGTTTTATTAATAATCTTCGGATTCGTAATATTTTTAAATTTCGAAATGATAAGTCAGAGTTGGGTGGTTATCATTCCATGTGATGAATTTAATACTCCTATTGATAATAATAAAACAAAATCTGAATATGATCAGGATTTAGTTGCAAATAATGAAATGATGGTTTATGATTTTGGAAATATTACAAAAGATAATGAAAAAGAAAAATATTTCAATGAAAAAGTGGAGGTTTATTTTATTAATTTGGATAAAAGTCTAAGCAGAAAAAAACAAATATTAAAAGAATTTTGGAAACAAAGAATGAAAGTTTGGAGAATAAAAGGTGTATTTTTTGAAACAGGTGACGAAAGTTTGATAAGAATTTTACCTCAAATGAGACTTTTTCCTTTAAGAGATTTTTACAACAAAACAGAAATGGAAAATGGAGAATTTGGGATCTATTTATCTTACATGAAATGCTTTGATTTATTTTTGAGAAAAAGTGAAAAAGAAAAACAGTATTTATTGATTTTTGAAGATGATGCCAAATTACCTCGTTTTTTCAGACAAAAAGTTGCAGAAATTTTAATGAATTCTCCGAAGGAAGTGAATCATTTTAACTTGGATTCGAGAAGTACTCCTCAACACGCTTTTGGTGCAGCAGCAACTTTGTGGAAAAAAGAAACAATTTTACATATCAACGCTTTCCTTGATCCTTATGGCTCTTTTTTCAAACAAAGAGTCCTTCCCATTGATCATATTTTTGCTCATTTAGTTTCTTCTGGTTTTTTGAATTTATCCATTTTCCCTATTGTTAAATCAAATTCAGATTATTTCTCTGAAAAGCAAAAAATAAATAAAAACAAATTTTAAATTGTAAATCTACTTTCCTCTAAATTTGTTAACATATTTGAAATTATTTATTTTCCAAATAGTTTTATTGATCTAAATTAGGTAAAGTTTATCTATCTTGATATTGACTCATTTTTTGTTTAACAATGGAGCTTGGATCTCAAAATTTTACAATTAAGTGATCTTATTTTTGAAGATAAATTGTTACAAAAACAAATCTTTTTTTAAAAAAAAACAAAAAAGAGGTTCACTGCTCTTTAATTAACTATCCAAAGAACGACATTCCCATCAAGAGAGTGTTGGAGCTTTGAATGGGAACAGTTTTATGGAAAACTCTTTTTTTTTTTTTTTTTCTGAATTGGTTGGTACTTATGGAATCTTCCAATAACAAAATTCTTCAATCATCAGATGTTTGAAGGCTATGTTTGCCGGCAAGTTGATCATTAAATTCAAAAAAATTTATTGATAATTTCAAATAAAATTTTAAAAAAAAAAGAGAAGAATTCACTAAAAAGAGTTTTAAAAAGAGAAGAATTCACTAAAAAGAGTTTTAAAAAGAGAAGAATTCACTAAAAAGAGTTGCACTAGTAAAGATATGGAACAAATTTTTTAGAGGAGAATTTATACAAACTATATTCTTTTCCTTTTAAATTTTAAAAAAAAAATTTATAAATTTTAAAATAAATTTTTAAATAAATTTTTAATTTTTTAATTTTATTATTTTAATATTAATTATTTTAATTTTTTGAATATTTATTTTTTTAAAAATAAAATATTGGTTGGAGGTTACCTGTTTTGGGATCATTTTCTAGCATTTCTTCTTCTGCTTTTGTTCTCTTGTCGTAAAGAAAAGAAAAAATCAAAGTGAAAATTATCAAAACCATTACATTGTTCCTTGTTGCTATTATCAAACATCCTTTTTTAACCAAAAAAAAATAATAAAAATAATAAAAATATTAAAATACATTAAAATAAATTAAAATTAAACAAAAATAAAAAAAATAAAAAAATAAAAAAATGTTAAACAATAAAAAATAAAATATTAAATAATAAAATTTAAAATAAATAAAAATAAAATACCAAACAGCATTAAAAAATTTGCAGAATATCCAGGATGTCTAATAAACTTGTATGGTCTTTTTAAACATTTTTAAATGTGTTTTAATTATTTTTTTTTTATTTTTTACCCATCTTTTTTTTTTTTTTTTTCATTTTTAAAATTTTTTGTGAAAAATAAAAAAATATTACTAGTAACTACTTTGTGATCTTCTCTTATTTTCCTTTTTTAAAAAAAAAAGAAATATTATTCATTTTTTCTTTAAATAAATAACAATGACAATAATAAATAACTAAATAATAACAATAATGACAATAATAAATAATAAATAATAAATAATAAATAATAAATAATAACAATAATAACAATAATAAATAATAAATAATAACAATAATAACAATAAATAAATAAATAATAAATAAAATAAATAAATAAATAATAATAATAAATAAATAAATAATAATAATAAATAAATAAATAATAATAATAAATAAATAAATAATAATAAATAAATAAATAATAATAATAAATAATAACAATAATAACAATAATAACAATAATAACAATAATAAATAATAAATAAATAATAAATAATAACAATAATAAATAAATAAATAAATAAATAATAACAATAATAACAATAATAACAATAATAACAATAATAACAATAATAAATAATAACAATAATAACAATAATAGATAAATAAAGAAGTGATAAGAAAAGAATTTATGAATAGAAAAAAAGATACAAAGTTGCAGTGAAAAACTTGTTTAAAACCTATTTTTTAATGATTAATTTTATTATTTAATATTTTTTAATGATTAATTTTATTATTTAATATTTTTTAATTTTCATCTTTATTCACATTTTTAGTACTCTTTTAAATAATTTATTTTAATATTTATTTTAATATTTATTTTAATATTTATTTTAAATAATTTATTTTAATATTTATTGTAACATTTATTTTAATATCATTTCTTTTTTATTGTTTATATTTTTTATGATTTATTTTTATTATTAAAATGTTTTAGAATTTATTTTATGTTAATGTTATTTTTATTATTAAAATGTTTTAGGATTTATTTTATGTTAATGTCATTTTTATTTTTGGAAAGAGTTAAGGGGGGTAATTAAAAAGATATTTTTATACTTTCATGGCCCATGCCCTTAAAAAGAAACCACCCATACACAAAACCAATCCAAATGTTTGAATTGCTTCAGACTCTTTATACAAGTGAAACCCAGGCAAAATTGGTCCTATTCTTTCATTAAATGAAGAAAACAAATTTAAATTAAAATTAAAATTAAAAATATAATTTAAAATTAAATAAATTTAATAAATTAAATTAAAAATAAATTTTGAATAAATTTTAATTTGATGGGAGGTGGGTATTCAATATAAAAATCTAATTTCTAAGATTTTTCTTACAACATAATCTATAACCAAAAATTTGGATTAAAATTTTGTAAAGGGATTTCAGAATATTTTTCTCACAAAATTCATAGTAAACATGAATCGAACGAGGATTTTGCTGGTATTTTTGTCCACCTCAATCTTCTCTACCTTTTTATTTTTCAAAAAAAATCTCAAAAATCATTTTAAACAACAAAATTCATACTTTAAAGCTGCTTGCCCTTTCATCTGATCTGTATAATCTTTATTATTTTAAATTAAGTTTGATTGGTTAATATTATATTCATCCACAATTAGGTATAAAGCAAAAAATTTACCTATCCAAAATAAAGTAGGTTACATTCAAAATAAGACCATTTATATAGAGCATTTTAAAGTTTTTTTCGCAATCAAAATTTTTTTTTTTCTACAATTTGTTTTAATTCAGAAATTGTCAAAGAAAAAAAGGATAAAGCATTTCTTTTGATGTGGGGAAGTATTTATTTGTTAAATACAAGATGAGAAAGGTTGATAATAGATAAAGTGGAAATAAAAAGTATGAAACCAATAAAAGAAATAATTAAAGAGGAGATTTCAATAAATTTTTGATTGATGGCTATGTTCAAAATAAATAGAGGAATTAAACAAATTATATATCCGATTAAGCAAACAGTGATTGGAATTCTCAAATAACCACATAAGATTGCACCGAAAATAGACATGAAAATGGTAAAGATTGATTGGAGAATTATAAATCTAAAGAAAGGGATGATTGATTAATAATAGTATAATTTAAAGTATTCAAAATCAACCTTTCATTATCATCTTTAAATAGATCACTATCTTTGAATAATTTCTTCCAAATTCCTTTTGAAAAAAGAAAATAACAAAAAAGAAATCTTTTTATTTTCTATATTCTCACTTATAAAACTTTTATTTTTCGAAAAGTATGTTGATACTTCCACATCAGGCTCTGCATTTATTGGATAACTTTTTCTATGATTCATTTTTTCTCTTTTTTTTTTTTCCAAATTACATTTATGAATAGAAAGAATTGGTTTTTCAATTGATTACATTTTATTTCTGAAAAAAATAGATAGATGGTTTGATAGATAGATAAAAGGCGTAGAACAGTGTATTTTTTTTTATTTTTAATATATTCTTTATCCTGTCCTCAGAATAATATGAACACCTGAATCAGTACTTACAATGCCACTCATCTCACCAATAGCAAGTTTAAAAGCAGCATCAGAAAAAGCTTTTTGCATTTTCGATTTTACAAAAAAACCAAGATCTCCTTTTTTCTTAAAAGATGAACAATCACTTTTTTCAATTGCTAATTCTTCAAAGGTATATTCTTCTTCTTTTATCTGTTTTATAATTTCTTCTAAAATCTCTTTTGCGGCAGATTCATCTCTTGTAATGTTTGATTCTTTATGTGATGTTGGATTTCGAGATTTATTATGTTTAATTAGAATATGTGAAGCTCTTATTTCTTCTTCTCTTTTTTTATTATCTCTTTTTTCTTCTTTATCCTCTCTTTTCTTCTTTTTCTTTTTATCATTTGATGTTTCATTTTCATCTGTTGGTTTGTCCCATGTGCTCGTATTTGTTTTTGTGTTATAATAAAAAAATTTTCCTTTTCTTGATTTACTTTCTTTTTTGATCCAATCTTTTGGTAAATCTTCCTCAGACTTTTTTATGTATTAAATTTAATTTGTTTTTATCTAATCTGATTTTAAATATTTTGTTCTACCATCGTTATATATGTTTTTATTTGATTTATTTGTGTAAGAAAAGTATTTATATACTTTTAATTTGCTATACAATTTTTTTTTATTAAATTTATATTAAATTAAAACTAACTCACATAATATTCAACCAAAATCCTATAAATTACTCCATGAGACATCAACTTTATAAATAATTTATTTTTTGTTTGATTCAAAAGGATCAAATTTTTTCTTTTTTTGTACAATTTTGGTTTCATTTAAATCTTTTTGTTCAAGTATATTTCCATATCTTTCCAAATCTTTTTCCACATCAATTTTATTGGAATTTGATTGCTTTATTGCCATTTCTCTTTCCAAATTTTTTGATTTTTCGTTTTTTACAGTCATTTCTCTATATTCTCTATATCCCATCATACCAAGACATAAAGGAATTGTTATATAAAATAATCTTTTTCCCCCTATATATTAACAAGATAATAAATCATTCATGAGAAAAATTAAAAAAAATAAGAGAATTTAAACTAAAATAACATTTTTCTTTTGGTATTATTTGAGACCATAGTTTATTATTCATTTTCAATGATAATATGTTTTCGAGTAATATTATTGTTTCTGTTTTTTATTATATTTCTCTGTAAAATAAAAAATAAAAAAAAAAATGATTGATAATCAAAATCTTGAGAAAAGTTTGACGAGTATAGGATATTCATTGAGAGAATTATCGACAAATAATCATGCACAGTATCAAATGAATTCAATAATCACAGAATTGAATTCTTTAAAAGAATTTGGAGAAAATGATTGGTACTCTCTTCTTTCAAACCAAATAAATTTGAAGAATTTAATTTCTATTCTACTTGAAGTATTGATGGAACAAAATTTATTTGATCACAAATTGAATGTTCCCAAATTAATCCTTAACATTTTTTCTTCAATAACCCCATATTGGTGGCTTCAAAACAAATTAATCTTGAAAGAATTTTGCACAATAATAGTTGAAAAAATAAAAATAAGCTCTTTGCAACTATTCGAAACAAATGAAAACAATACATCAAATGATAAAGCATTATTATGCATTTTTAATTTAATAAAAGATTTGCATTTCATTTTGGAAAAGATCTATTCAATCCTCTCTATTTCTATTAACGATCATCAAGAAAAAGCTTTTTTGATTAAAAATCTTCAATCTCTCGTCAAAATAGGAAACTTTATCTTTGAAAAACTAAACAAAATTTCTCCTTCTCTTCTTCAATCTGATTTTCTCTCTTATTGTATGTTTTTTTAAACTTTATTAATTGTTTTTTTAAAACTTTATTAATTGTTTTTTAAAACTTTATTAATTGTTTTTTTCTTTTCTTTTTTCTTTTTTCTTTTTTCTTTTTTCTTTTTTCTTTTTTCTTTTTTCTTGATTTTAATTTTTCTTTTTGGTATATTTTAGTTTTCGAGAAAAAGGTGGGACTCTACAAATTTGTGATAGAATCAATAAACAGCTCAACAAATACAGAAAAACAAGAAGTTTCAATAAAATTTCAAATGGTTGTTTGTCACAAATCTTTAACTGTTGATTTAATAAAAAACTTTTCTTCTTTTTTACTTTTCCTCCATTCCTCTCCTTCTTCTCCTTCTTTCCCTACTTATTCTCCTTTTATTTCTTCCTATCCCCCTTTTAAATCAACGAGTAAAAGAAGGAAAGAGGTGGTGAAGCAGATGATTGTGTTTTTAGAAAATTTTAATAAAAATAAAATAGAAAATTCTACTGCAAATAACAAAAAATCAAAAACACAAAACACAACTCCTTCTCTCATTGTGGAAAGTGTTTTAAATCAAATTTCTCTTTCTTTCATTCTTTCTTTAAATCAAAAAAGAAAAAACATTTTGCTTCTTTCTTCTCTTTTTGAACAACTATCCTTTCTTGATCTTTCCCTCCTCCTTTCTTTTTTGTTTCGCCATTTCTTTACTTTTTTTCACTTTCTTCTTTTCCCTTCTCCCTCCTCCTCTTCTTCTTCTTCTATAAACAATATTAACAATGACAATGTTATCAACAGTAATAACATTAATAAAAACAATAATAATAACAATATTAGTAATAACAATAATAATAACAACAATATTAGTAATAACATTAATAATAACAATAATAATAACAATATTAGTAATAACATTAATATTAACATTAATAATTATATTAATAATAATAACATTAATAACAATAATGATAATAATAATGATAATAATAATAATAATAATAAAAACAACATTAATAACAATGATAATAACAATGATAATATTAACAATAATAAAAACAACCCAAACACCACCACCAATTCTATTTTTGACACGCCAATGAAAGGAATAAAGGAAAATGAAGAGACGGAAGAGACAGAAGAAAAGAAAGAGATGGGAGAAATAGAAAGATTTAAAAAAGAGTATGAGAGCTTAAAGTTTGGAGAAGAAGAAAATATAAGCAAAACAGATTATTCTGTTCTCCTTTGCATTTTTTTTATTTTAATATTAAAGATACATCCTACCATACAGAAAGAAGAAGAAAATGAAAAGATAGTGAATTCAATTCTTTTTCTTTTTTCTTCTTTTTCCAATCCTTTCTTTTCTTCCCTCCCTTTTCTTTTTTCTCCTTCTACCCCTAATTTTGAACTTGTTTCTTTCTCTTTTTTGAAATGTTTGTCCACTCTTTCTCCAACGTATTCTTTACTTTTTCTTCATTTAGATTATTTTTAATATTAATTTAATTTAATTTAATATTTAATTTAATTTAATTTAATATTTAATTTAATTTAATATTTAATTTAATTTAATATTTAATTTAATTTAATATTTAATTTAATTTAATTTAATTTCTTATTTTCAAAATAATAGATGTTGTTCTGATATTCCAATGATTCATTACATGTTGAGAGATATTTCCATATCTGCATTAAACAGTGAATTAAGTGAAAAAACAAAAATAATGGTTCTTGAATGGATAGAAAAATCCCCATCTCCTTTATTCCCCACATCCGATTTTACAACAAAAGGTAAATTGGGATCAACTAAAGAAGAGAAAAGGGAGGAAAAAATAGTGGAGATAGGAAAGATTCAGGGGAGAAAAATGACAGGGGAATTAATAAAGATGATGGGAAGTAAAAAAGAGAGGATAATTGAATTGTCTTTGAATATTCTTCTTTCTAAACTTGTTGACCCTTCTCTTTTGTCTCCTTCCTCTCTTCATCTTCTTTCTTATTCTTCTTTTTCTCTTCTTTCTCTTTTCTCTTCCTCCCTTTCTTCCTCCAAACCCTCTTCTTCTCAACATTCTTCCTCTAAAGATTCTTCCACTAACAACTTTTCAACAAGTAATACAAGCAATGTAAGTGGTAATACAAGTAAGGAGAGTAGAGGTGATATCGAAACAAAGAGAAAAGGGATATTGAAGAAAGTAAGAGAGTTGATAGGAAGAGTTTTGGCTCCCCTACTTCTCTTTTCTCACAACTTTGAGAAAGACAGTAATGAATACAATAAAGAAGAATGCAATAGTGAATATATAGATAAAAAAGTGGATAAACATTACAAAGAAGAAGAAGAGATTATAGAAAGAGCAAAAAGATATTTAAACACATCTTTACCTTTCTCTCCTTCTCTTTTTTTACTTTTTTTCAATAAAAGATATAATCAGATCAATAATGACAACATAGATGACGATAATGATGATAATCTTTCTGATAATGAAATTGAAGTATCCAATTTATTTTCTTCTAATTTTTTCAATTCTGAATTTAATTTTATAAACTCTTTTTCCTCTTTCTCCGAAAAAGATTGTTCTCTTCTCCTCTCTTCTTTTCTACTTGATTCCTCTAAACACCTTGATCTCCCTTCTCTTAACCCAATTAATGGCAGTAATAACACTTCTAATGACACCTTCAATGTAGGCAATACAGAAAAATGGGAGAATATTCACAATTTATTTTCTACTACCACTCTTTCTTTTCGTAATTTTAATGTGAATGAAAACATGAATAACAGAATGAGTAACAATATGAGTGAGATGAAAAGATTTTTAAGATTGCCAGATCCCATCTTTTTACATTTTTGGGTAAATTGGCAATGCTCTTCTTTTTTGATTCACAACAAATTTCGTTTTATGGGAGGTGGTCTTGAAAAGGTATTTTTTTTATTTCTTTTTTAAATTTTCATAAAAATTTAGTTTTAATTTTTTTTTATTTCTTTCTCTTGCATTATTATTGTTAATTTTTTTATTAATTTAAATATTTCAATTCTTTTTTAATTTAAATTAATAATTTGTTTTTAATTATATATTTTTAAAAATTGAGATTATTATTTATTTTATTGTAAACAGACATTACCATTTTTTGGGGAAGTGTTGAAGACGTATGACAGGAAAAATGTGGGAAATCAGAAAAATTTGAAGGAAATAATTCAATTTTTGTTAACAATTGAAAAACAAATAAAAAACCTCCTCCTCTCTTTTTCTTATGATTCCCACTCTTTTAGCAACACCCCTATTCATAATACCAAGGCTAACACACAAACTAGTGCGGTAGGGATTACAGGGATGGCAGGAATTACAGGAGTGACAGGAAACACAACAACACCATCTCTTCTTTTTCAACAGGCCCAAAGTGTGTATTCATTTTTATGTGAAAAAGAAAAGTTATTGGAAGAATGGTTCAATAGAAACAGAATAACAATGATCAGTGCCTGTTCATTAAATGATATGCATTCTGAGTTGGTGTATCTTTCTCTTCAAAAACTTTTTTCAATGAAAAAGATGTTAACAAGTAAGGAAACCAATTTTCTCGTTTTAAATAAACAAACCATAGTAAAAGAATTTTATTTCGTTCTTTCTCATTGCTCTAATTCTTTAATTCTTTTAAATAATATTCCTCTTTTTCTTTCTTTTTCTCATTTCCTCTCTTCTTTTCACTCTTCTTTTTTACACCATCACAGACAATTCTTTTCTTCTTTCATTCAATCTCAAAACAAACTTTCTTCCAGTAACCCCCTCAACACGAACAATAAAACCAATCTTAATAACAACATCAGTAATAAGAATAATAATAATAACAATAACAATATTAAGAATAACAATAATAACAATAATAACAATAATAACAATAATAACAATAATAACAATAATAACAATAATAACAGTAATAATAATAATACAAGCAAAATTAAAATTCAAAAAACCACAACACAAGAAGTGAAAAAGAAAGAAGAAGAACAAAACATTCTATTTTCATTGTTAAAGTCATTGGAAGTTTCTAAAAAGTGGATGATGGCACAACTCTCATTTTGCAAACAAAACTATGAAGAATCTTCCAAACTTTACCTTTCTCTTTTTGAAGATACTTCTTTCATTAAAGATTTGGACGATAACATTTTGTTGAAAATGTTGGTGGACAAAACAACTCATTCCATTCTTTCTACTCTTGACAAAGAAATGTTTGAAAAATGGGAAAATCTTCTTTCAAAATTAAAAATTTCATTTAAAGATGAAAGAACTTTTCATTTATCTACTCCTCCTTCTTTCCCTTTTTATTCTCTTTCTTCTTCTCTCGATCTCCCTTTCATTCATTCTTCTTTCCTTCTCTCCTCTTTTTTATTTCCTTCCTCCAAAGACAAAGAGAACCTTGACAACAATAAAACAAATAATCAAAATATAAACAAAAATGAGAACAAAATAAAACAAATAATAACGGAAAGTATTTCTTATTTGAATATGATAAAAGGAAATAATAATAAATCTATCCCCTTAAATCAACATACCAATTTGACATTGTGGATGGGATGCAACAAGGCAGTGAATTCAATTTTGTTAATGAAAGAAGAAAGTTTTGATAAAAAAGATTTGCTTTTCTCAAAAAAAGATAAAGTGTTGATAGAAGAGGTTTTTTTGAAAAACATTGAAAAGTATTCATCTCATTGTTTATCTCTTTCCTCTTTCGATCTCCCTTTTCTGCCAAAAAGAGAAAATAATTCCTCTCTTTCTTTAGCTTTTTCTTCACCCAATCATTATTCTCTTTACCCCTTTTATTTTTCTTTTATTTCTCATTCTTTTTCTCTTTTCAATCAAAATAAATTCTCCTCTCTTTTCAACTCTTTTCAACAGCTAGATTCATGTTTCCACTCTAATTCTTTTTCTCCTTTGACCATCACTCCTCCCTTTCTTTCTCATTTTCCTTCTTCCCTCCTTTTTTATTCGTTTCTTTCTTCTTTCTCCCTTCTTCTCTCTAATTCTCTCTCTTCGACTTTCAACAATAAAGTGGAGGAGAAAAAAGAAATTAACAAAATTGTCCCTTTCATTCTTAAATTCAAAAAAAAATTTGAAATAGAATTTTCCAATCTCTCAATTTCTACGAAGAACTATCTTTTCTCTGAAAGACTAATCCAATCAAGCACTATCTTGTCTCCTTATGAAAAGAAATGGGAATTATTTAAAATTGAAATTGAAAAAAATAAAAACTCTCTTTCCCCTTCCCCTTCTCTTTCTCCTTACACTACTCATTCCATTTCTCCTTCTTCTTCCTTCTTGTCAAGCACCTCTTCTGTCAACAATGACTTTTCTTCTATTAAAAAAGAATTATTAATCTTTTCTCAAAAAATAGAAAAAGAAAAAGGAGAAAAAGAAGGAAGAGTTTTGTCGAGTAAGTCCTATTTTTTATTGTCTTCCATTTGTGGAGAAAACAAAGATATAAAAACATATCCCCTTAAAAGTGAAATAGAATATGTAATGGAGGGAAAAGGAAATAATGATTCAGAGAAAATAAAGTATTTACAAAAATCTTTTCTTCTTTCTTCTCTTTTCTCTGAAAAAGAAAAAATTAATAATGTAGAACATTTTGTGAATGTTCATTTCAACTTTGGAGAATATTTGTACAAAAAAGGAAATGAAACAATACAAATATCCTCTTATAACTCTTCTAATTACCCTCTTAGCAATTTTTCTTACCCAAAAAACTTTTCTTTTACAAAAGAAGAATTGTTTTCCTTTTCTCTTTTTTTTAAAACTCACTTGTCTCCTCTTTTTTCTGATCATTCCTCTTCTCCTCAACACATCTCCTCTCTTCTTCAAAACATCTTTTCTTATCTTTCCTCCCTTTCTCCCTTTTTTTACAACCCCCTCTTGACCGATCACCTCTTTAACTCTCTTCATCTCTCTTTTCCTCTTTCCTCTCCTAATGAAACTAAAGAGGATTCAATTATAAACGAGATAGAAGGTAAAGAAAGTAAAGAAAGTGAAGAAAGTAAAGAAAGAAAAGAAGGTAAAGAGGGAAAGAAAGGAGAGGGAAGATTCTATTCACATTTCAGTGCATCAAATAGCTCACATTATTTGTTGTTGTTGAGGAAAAACTATGATTGGGCAGCAAAAAGCAAAAAAGAAACACTTTTATTATTGCTTTATTTTTTTGAAAAAGTTAGAAAAAGAGTTGTTTCTTATTTTAAAGAGAGTTCTTCTTGTTTTTTGAATGTCATAAACCTTTCTTCTCATTCTTTGACCTCTTCTCCTTCTCTTTCTAAAACAACAAAAAAAAAGATTGAAAATCAAACATTGAAAAGTGTTTTGTATTTGATTAATGTGATTGATCTTTTTGCAGAAGATTTGAGTGATTCTTTCAACCATTCTTTTTTCAATCAAAAATTCAATCTTCTTCCATTTGTGCCTCTTATTCCTCTTTTATTTTCAAGATTGAATCATCCAAAAACATTAACACGCTCTTATTTCTCTCACATTCTTTTTTCTATTTCTTCTTATTCTCCTCTTTTGGTTCTTTTTCCTTCTCTCGTTCATCTCTTTAATTCTTCTTCTCTTTCTAGTTCTTTTTCTCCCAAAGACAAAATAAGCTCGAAAGAAGTGAAGGAAACCAATTCCACCTTAAATTCTTCAAATTTCAATACTTTCAACCATTTTTCTCAATTTGAAAAAAATCTTTTAATTTCAAAAATCAAAAATCAAAATTCAAAGATTGTTGATACTTCTACCCTGTTTTTTGATCAACTCAACAAAATCACTATTCTATGCCAAGAAAAATGGGTAAAAAAAGTTTTTCTTTTTTTTTTTTTTTAAATTTTTTTTTTTTTTAAAAAAGTTGATATTGTTGCAAAAAATGGAAAATGAATTCCGAAGAACTTTGTTGCCCATTAGAAAAAAATTAGTGGGAAACAGATTAGAATTGATTCAAGAAAATTCATTACTGTTTAGAAACCACACCAACAAATTTGTTTCTTCGCAAGCTCTTTCTCAAGAATCTTCTTCTTCTTCTTCTCAAGAAGATAAAAAAGAAAGTGAATTTGGAATGAACACTAACAAAAATAATAGTAATAATTGCAATAATAATAATACCAACAATAGTAACAATAACAATAATAGTAACAATAGTAACAATA
>JAMYWO010000012.1:112603-154127 GCA_024220525.1 Cochliopodium minus | reverse complement strand
AAATAATAGTAATAATTGCAATAATAATAATACCAACAATAGTAACAATAACAATAATAGTAACAATAGTAACAATAGTAACAATAACAATAATAGTAACAATAATAGTAACAATAATAACAATAATAATAATAGTAACAATAATAGTAACAATAATAACAATAATAGTAATAATAATGAAAATGTAGTAAAAGAAGTTATTGTTCAATATGAAAATGCATTGTCTTTAACTCATTCTTCTTTTCAAAGCCTTTTTGATGATTCTTTTAAAGATTCCCTCCTCTCTCCTCATCAGTATTCTTTTATTAAAGATTATTCCTACCTCCTCTCGTCTCTTCGTTCTCTTTTGTTTAATGAAGAAGAAATGGAACTCAATGATGAAGATTTGGCTCCCACCCCTTCTTCCATCTCTACTTCTACACCAAACACAAACTCTCCATCTAATTCCTCATCTAACACATCTCCAATTTTTAAAGAAACATTTTCACAAATAAAAAAAGATGAAGCTATGGAGACGGTGAGTAAAATTGATCAGATTTTCCATCTTCTTTCTCTTTTAATTTCCAATCTTTCCAATGAAAAATCTAAACTTTATCTTTCCAATGTTTCCCCTCCTCTTTCTTCTTTTCACAATTTCCCTTCCAAAAACATTAACAATAATAATTACAACAATGATAATAATGATAACAACAATGATAACAACAATGATAACAATGATAATAACAATAATAACAATGATAACAACAATAATAATAATGATAATAACAATAATAATAATGATAACAACAATAATAATAATGATAACAAGGAATCAAATACAGATTTAACAGAAAACTATTTAAAGAAAAGTAAATTAAAGAAATTTAGTGATGTGAGAGGATTAAGCATACCTGGAATAAAAAGCAAAGTGGAAGGATACGAAGGAGGAGAAGAAAGAATGATGAAAATAGATCATTTTCATTCCCTCATAGAAATATTGAAAACGAAAACCAGACCCAAAAAATTGAAGATGATAGGAAGAGATGGTAAAGTTTACCCTTTTTTGTTGAAAGGATCAGAAGATTTGCACCTTGATCAAAGACTTTCCCATTTCTTTCATTTTTTAAATCAATTCTACTTTTTACACTCTTCCCCTTCTTTCCATTCTTTCTTTATCAATCACTACAATGTCATCCCCCTTTCTTCCAAAAGTGCTCTTATTCAATGGGTATTCACATTTTTTTAAAACTAAAAATTTAAATAATTATTTAAATATTTTTCTTTTTTTTTTTTTTTTGGCTTTTTATGAACTTTTTTTTTTTCATTTTTTTTTTTATAATAAAGGTGGAAGGATCGGATCCTCTCTTTTCAATTTATAAAAATTTTCAATCAAATTTGAAATTTAAAAACAACATTCTCAATAACCAAAGCTCTCAACAAGCAACAACACAAGGAAATCAAAACACTTTAAACCAGGCGGGAGAAAATGAAGAAGAGAGGAACAAGAGGAATTTTTTAATGAAAAGACCCATTGAACAATTTTACTCAAAGTTGGCTCAATTTAAATACAAAAAAGGAAAAATAGAAACAAAAGAAGAAGAAGAAAAAACAATGAAGCTTTTAAAAGACAACAGAAGACTTTGGATGAATGACAAAGAAACTTTGAAACAAGTTTTCCTTTCTCTCAAAACAGAAACACCCTCTTCTTTGATTTACAATTCCATCCTTTCTTCTTCTCTCCACTCTTTCCATTTTTTTCAAAAATCAAGCAAATATGCTCAGTCCCTTGCTTGCATGTCCATGGTAGGGTATGTGATAGGGCTCGGAGACAGACATTTGGATAACATTCTCTTGGATTTTTCAAATGGGCAAATTACACACATTGATTTCAACATTTGTTTTGAAAAAGGGTTTTCTTTAAAAGTTCCCGAATTAGTTCCTTTCAGACTTTCTCAAAACATGATCAAAGGGGTTGCTTCTTTTGATGATCTTTCTTCTTTTCAAAATTATTGTTCACATTCTTTTTCTGTTTTGAAAGAACAACGTGAAACTCTCCTCCTTCTTTTGGATCCTTTCGTTTATGATCCTCTTCTCGATTGGCTACCCAAATCTCTTTCCTCTTCTCCGATTATCACATCACCCAGTTCTCCCTCCACCAAAACAACTCTAAATACCTCTTCTTCTTCTTTTTTTCAATATCTCCTTCAAAATTACAACTTTTCTTCTTTAGAAAGTTGTAATAATGATTGTGAAGAAGAAAAAAACAATGTGTTAGAAGTGTTAAGTAAATTCATTTTAATTGTAGAAAGTAGAAAAGATGTTGTTTTTAAAGAATTCAAACTTTTTTGTGATACAATCAACAACTACGAAAACTCTTTTGAAGATTCTTTTAAACTTTGGAAAGATTGGTTTTCTTCTTTTTCTGATATCCTTTCTCTTCATCCTTTATACCTTTTCTTTTCAGAACTTCCTGATGTAGAAGAAGAGAAAGAGGAAGATTTCGATAATGTTGAAAATTTTTTGAAATTGTTTCTTACAAATTTCAAAGAAAATGATTTCTTTTTCAAAAATGGAAAAGAAATTGTTTTGGAAAAAAGTGAAAGCTATATGCTCTTTTTTCTTGGTTTATCAAAAAGATTGATCGAATCAACCATTTCTTTTCATTCTTCTATTTCCACTTCTCCTGTTTCTTTTTTTCCAGAAAAAGAACAACTAAAAGAAAAATTGAACGAAACTCTTCCTCTCCTTCTCACTTATTCTCCCCAAACCAAAAACCAAATCGCTCTAAATATCTTAAACACTATCAATAGAAAATTGTTGGGTTATGAAAGTAATAGCTCAGATCCATCTCAATCAAATGAAAATTTGAATCAGCTAAACTTGGAAGAACATGTTTCTTTGATAATCCAAAAATCAATTAATCCTGATAATCTTTCGCGTATGTATGAAGGTTGGAGTAGTTGGATATGATCACTTTAAAATTAAATCTCTTTTTTTTTTTTTGAAACTTAATTTCCATTTTAGTTGTGAATTTCATTTTCACTTAATTATTTTTTCTTGAATATCAATTTCTTCCTTTTCATATTTCTTTCTAAAATTAAAATATAAATAAAAAAAATTGAAAAAAGAAAAAATTAAAGGAGAAATGTTCGAGAAAAAGAAAACCACCAAAGAAATAGTGAAGGTATGAATATATAAACATAAAATTTATAAAATTTTTATTTTTTTAATGTTATTATATTAGGAGAATAGAAAAGACTTGCGCTCTGGACAAAGAGAATTGGATAAAGAATTAATTAGATTGGAAAGAGAAGAAAAGAAAACACAGTTAGAAATTAAAAAATTGGCAAATTCAGGACAATTGGAAAGCGCTAAAGTTTTGGCGAAAAATATAATTTCAATAAGACAACAAAAACAGAGATTGATTCAATCTAAATCCCAATTAGGAAGTATCAATACCAAAAATAGTATGATGCAAGCAAACATAACAATGACTAATTCTATGCAAACTGCCACAAAGGTGATGCATAAACAAAATCAACAAATGAATCCCCAAAAAATGGGAAAGATAATGAATGAATTTCAAAAACAAAACCAAATGATGGAGATGTCTGATGAAATGATGAATGATGCTTTGTAAATTTTCTTTAAATTGATTAATTTTATAAATTATTCTTTTAATCAGTGATGATGATGAATTGGATGAGGAAGCCAATGAAATAGCTGATCAAATTTTTGATGAAATAGGATTAGAAATTACTAAAGATTTGAAACAACCCAATACAAAACTTCCAAACCAAAAACAAAAAATACAACTCAATGAGGAAGAAGATGAAATTTTAAATAGATTAATGAATTTGAAAAATTGAAAGAAAAAAATAAAAGTTTTTGATTGTATTTAATTATATTCCAAGTAATTGTTTAAAGATATCATTGGAAGAATTGTTTGTGTTACTCTTTTTGGAATTATTTTGATTGTTTGTATTGTTGGTGTTATTTTTAGTTTGGTTAATGTCTTTTTTGAGTTTTTTATTTTGTTGAGTTTTCTCTTCTTTGATGCTTCTTTTTTTTGTTTTTGATTTCTTTTTCAAAATTTCTTTTATATTTTTGGTTTTGTTTGTGGAAATGTTATTTACAACAGGAGATTTGGTTGTTTTATTATTTGGGGGAGTGAAGGTCATATTATTTTTCAATTTTTTTTGGATATTATTTTCTCCCAGAGAGTTTCTTTTTTCTTTAACTTTTTTGTTCTCTTTTGAGTTTTTAACATCTTTATTTTTATTTGAAATGTTGGTGGTATCCATTTTTAGGTAATTCTTTTTTTTACTTTTTAAAGAAGAAACGATATTTTCTGTGTTGGGTTTTGCGTTGAGATTGAGAGGGGAAGGGTTATTCAAAGAAGAATGGGAAGAAGAGAGAGGGGTGCTGAGGGAAAGAGGGGTGGAGTGAGAAGAGTATAGAGTGGAGTGAGAAGGAATTTTGAAAATTAAATTGGAAAAAGGAACTTTTTGTGGTTTTTTATTTTTTTCAACTGAATTTTTAGAATGGGAAAAAGGAGGAAGGATGGAGGGGAGCGAAAGAAAATCGTTTTCAAAGTGAAGAGAAAAAAGAGAAGTAAAAATAGAATCCATTGTTATTTCCTCAAACCCCTCCATTTCATCAAATCCTCTCAGCCCTTTTCCTTCTCCTTTCTCCCCCTCCACCCCCACTTCCCCTCTTCTTATTTTCAGTTTTATCTCTTTCTCTTCGTTATTAATTACATTATTGACAGAGTTAATATTAAGATTATTAATAACAGAATTATTTTGAGAATTATTAAGATTATTAATAACTGAATTGTTTTTAGAATTATTAAGATTATTAATAACAGAGTTATTTTTAGAATTATTTAGATTATTAATAACAGAATTGTTTTTAGAATTATTTTGAGAATTATTTTGAAAGTTATCAATGTTGAGATTGGAGGTGCAGGATTGATCATTTTGGTTGAAGAAGGAGAGGTCATAGTAGATGGATAAGAATTGATGGAGGGGAGAAAAGTAATCGGAGATTAAAGATTTGAATAAAGTGTAAAATCTTGAAAAAGAAGAAAACAAAGTGACGGAATAAGGCATGCAATGTCTCATGTTCAACAATCCTATCAACTCTTCATTTGCTTTTCCCAAACTATTCATTATTTCTTTCAAAAACAAAGAATACCCCTTTATTATTTCCAAAAAATTTTTAATCTCTTTTGCCTTTAGTCTAAATTTTTTTAAATTTAAAATGTAATAATTAAAATAATAATAAAAATAATAAAAATAAATAAAATTAATATTACATCTTATCTTTAGTGCATGTATTTAACAAATCTTTGATTAATTTGAGAAATTCTTTGAATTGAATTTTGGTAAATTTTTGTAATTGTGATTTGACAAAACTTGAAATGAGAAAATGTTGAGCATTTCTATGTATTTTCTTGTATCTATTTAAGGTTTGTTTGATAACTGTCAAATCAGGAAATTTATTTTGAATATTCTCGAGAATTTTTTGAGAATCGTTGATTTTTATTTCAATATTTGTTTTTAGTTGATTATATGTCTTTATATTGTAAAGTGGTTCTTTTAAATCAAAGAAAAATGAATGATTTTCTTTCGATAATTTATCATTAATTTCGTGATTGGTTATTCTTAATAAAATTCTCCACAAAGACATTTCCAATTTTTTTTATTTTTTTATTGAAAGAAGATATATTTTATATTACAATTAAAAATTTTTAATCAATTTTTGTTTCAATTCACTTTCAAAATACCATTCTTGTTGGAAATAAATAATTTCTTCTTTTTGATATTTTCCGCAAACTTTCTGAAAAGCACAAGCATACTCGGAAGAAATACCTTTTCCAAAAAAAGGTAAAGGAGATGTTATATTTTCCCAAAAAGGAGCTTTTAAACTTCTCGTTATTGTAGTGTTAAATAACTAAAAAATATTTAATTTTATTTAAAAATATTTAAATTTATTTAATTTTAACAAAGAAAATAGTTTTTTACAATAAATAGTTCTCTGTCGAGATGGTCTCTTGTGAAAGAAGGAAAAAGACCGACAGAATCTAAACAGGAGGAAATGGCTTTGTCATCAGCGAAAGTATGATTTTTAAAAACTCTTCTTGTGCATGCTTCCTCTTCTGCCTCTTCTCCCAATTCGAATTGTTTTATCATTATATCCAATGCTGTATAACTCAATGTAATGGTTCCAAAAACAAAAGGAAAATCCTTTTCATCTAATACTTTTCCTAATAAATTTGAAAGTAAATCTTAATCTTTTAATAACTTTCTTTGATCAGTATACCTATAAAATGAGGGATTTTTCTTTTTTTAATTTTTAGGTTTCTTTTAAATTAATTGTATTTTGTTGCAGTACGGATCAAATTTGTTTAAAAAAGGGATGTAATTTCTCATGATAATGAAGGTATCAGTATTTCCTTTCAAGAAAAAAGAATTTTTTTCATCTTTAAATTTATTGTACATTAAACTCCAACTGATCCATACTTTTTCTGCTTGATCATAATCTGTTTCTTTTCTTCCCAAATTTAATTCTTCAGTGATATTGATAGCATTCAAAGATTCATCTTTGAAATCTCCAAAAAATAATAATTCATCACAATATCTTCCCCAACCATTCTTTATATTTTTGATTATTTCAATATCTTTTTGAATACAAGTCACAAAACAAAACAATTTATAAAATTTTGAATTTTTATCTTCTTCCACCACAATCTCTTTCATTATTTTCTCATTATTCTTTAAATTATTGTTTGAAATGGGATTGAAAATTAGTTGATGGATAGAAATAAGCAGAATTATCAAAAAAAATGTGAATAAATTTTTAACCATTTTTTTTTTATATTATTTTTCTTAATCCTGATCAAGAAAATGGGAATAAGATCATTCTTTATATCAAGATTATTTAAAGAGAAAAAGACTTAAACTTTAAGATTATATTTATAGAAGAGTTTTCAAAAGAAAGTGGGTTGGAATACTCAAAAGAGTTTTCAAAAATTTTGTTGAATTTAAACAATTTTATTTATTTTTCAAAGAATAAGAGAAATTGGGGTCCAATTTAACTCTTTTTGGTTGTTCAAAATTTTGATTAAATTGGTAATAGATACAAAAAGAGATTCATCAACAGGATTTACAAGAGTTGAATTTGTGATAATTTTAAAACAAAAACCATTTTTAGAATCTTGTTTTGGGAGAATTGAAATGATAAAGTTTTTGACAGCATTTGCAAAAATAGTAACAGCTAAACCACCAGAAGAAGCAGAAAAACGAAGGATCCAATTGGGAGGAGTATACTTGGGAGTCAAAGATTTATAAGTTGAAGAATTGGGATCTAACAAAGGAGCAAGATTGTTCGAACTAATGAAAGCATGAAAACAAGAACAACAAGAAACAAGAGATACCACTTTTCTTGCAGTTTCACTTGAAGAAGAACTTTTTTGACATTTGTTGAACCAATCCAAAAGCTGATTTTTTTGATCATCAACAGAGTTTTGTTTTTCAGATTCTTTTGGAGAATTTTTCAAAAAAATGTAAACAAGCCTTCTTTGTGTCTCAAGATCAATGTTCATCTCCTTCCAGCCTTTCCAATCTTTATAATTAATCTTTTCAACTTCTTCCAATCGTGATTTGGTCAATTCCCAAAAATAAGGGTTATTGACTCTGTTAGATTCGTATGAAGAAGAAACAGGAATGTTATCAAATGGATCTTCTTCGTCATCCTCCAATCCCCTTCCTTTTTGAAGAGAAATATAGTTTTCTTTTATTAATTCGTTTTCATTGATATTAATGGAAGGAGGGGGCAAAATTTTTTTCTTGTTTTCTTCAATTTTGTTTGCATCTTCCATACTGCTAGAAAGAGAAGGAAGAGAATTGGAGATTTGTTGGTTGAAATGGTTGAGTATTTGTTCTGCAATTTGGAGAATACTAAGAAAAGAAACGTTCACATTTTTTCTTGAGAAAAGCTTGGTTTGGGGATTGTAGAATATGAGATCACTCACCACTTTGTTGTCTTTAGGATCTCTTAAAGAGATAGCAAATGAACCTTGGCTACTAAATCGAACCAACCAATCGTTTTTATTTTTTAAAAAAGAAGATAAAACGTTTTTCTCAACAAATCCTTTGAACCTTTTTATTTTTTTTTTTAAAGAAATATGATTAGATAAATTAAATTTAAAAAAAGAAATAAATAAGGACTCAAAAAAAATCTAAAAACTTTATATTTTTACCAAGGTTTTCCACAAACTTGTTCCAATAGAGATACACTGTCTTCTCTGCTTATTTTCATTGTTGAGAGGTTTTTTTCAAACCATAAAAGAATGTTTATCCAGTGAGACCTTGATATTTTGGTGTATTCTTCTTCTTTTTTCTCGCTTTCCATCTTTTCAACTTTTTCGAAATGAGAAAGAGGATAAGAAAGAATAGACAAAGAAATGAGGTAGTTTTCTATAAAAAAAGGAAGTTTGAGAGATTGAATTGAATCATAAGAACCATTGTTAAGCTTTTCATTTTTAATGAGGCGAGTAATTCTAGAAAAAGTTTGTTCTAATTGTTGTTCAAGTTGCTTTGTTTGATTTTGTGAGACAGAAATAGGCAACTCTTTGTTTTCATTCAAAATTTCATTTTCATTGGAATCGAGGGAAGAAAGGATTTGAGTTAATTGTGAAACACAAGATTTAAAAGTAGGTCTTTCGTTTGATTTATCCTTCCAACAATTAGAAATAAGTCTTGCTAACGCGGGTGGTGTTTCTCCTGGTATAGTCGGTCTGATAAATTAAATAAAAAATATTAAAAATATTTTAACAAAAAATTTTAAACAATTAAAAAAATATGTTAAAAATAAAAAAATAATTCACCTCAACTGTTTGTTGATGATATCAGCTATGATAGGTTTACCATAGTTTGTCCAAATTGTTTTTTCACCTTTGATGGTTGTAGGAACCATTTTTCCATCTTCTCCAGGGACGAATTCAATCCATTCTGTGAATTTTTGTTGATATTGTCCAAACTCTCCGAAAGGTTCTTTGCGCGTCATGATTTCATAAGCAACAATAGCAAATGAGTAAATATCTGAAGTATGATCATAAGTGTTTCCCTTCAAAATTTCGGGAGCCAACCTTTTTTAAAATAAATTAAATTCAAAATTTGTTTATTATTTAAATTTTTAAAAAAAAAAATCAATTTTTACCATTGCCATGTTTTTAAAGTTTCTTTTAATTTTATTCCTATTGATCTAGCAAGTCCAAAATCTCCAACTTTAACATTTATTGGAGCATTTTCTTCTAATGATATAGTGAAAACCTAAATGATAATCAATGAAAAAAAAAAGAAATGTTTAAAAGAAATGTAAAGGTATTTTATTGATTATTGTTTTGAATTTAAAAGGAAAGATCTTACATTTGGACTTCTTAAATCTCTGTGAGCTATGGGAGGATCTTGGCTTTCCAAAAACATCATACCCTTTGCAATATCCAAAATAAATTGTAGTTTGAGTTTGATAGTGTAAAGATGGTCAGGGAGGAGATTTGATCTGTTCAATAGAGAATGCAAATCAGGCAAAGGACAAAACTCCAAAACCATTTGTAAAGGATGTAAAGTAATACCAAAGAGAGAAACGATGTTGGGATGTTTTAACTTACTCATGATGTAAACTTCTTGCTGAAAATCTCTAAACTTTTCTACTTCATCTTCTTTGTTCATCAATTTTAGTTCTTTAATAGCAACTTCTTTTCCCTCATAAATTCCCTTGTAGACTATACCGAAACCTTTTTTTTTTTAAAAAAATTTTATTTAATTTTTTTTTTCAAATCTTTTTTGTTTTAAAAAAAAAGATTTTACCTCCTTTTCCAAGAACTTCTCCACGTTCAAGGTTTTCAAGAAGAGGCAAATAAGAAAAAGTAATGTCAGGTGCAACAGAGCAAATAGGCACGATATGTTTTCTTTTCGGACAACTGATATCTGTCTTACCACTCGTGAAATTGTTGACAATCTCTCCAAAGTTCCATCCACTAGAATAATCATTATTTTCGCAGATACATTTACTGCAAATGATGTTAGTGGTTGTATGAGTGTTATTGTAAAAATTTTTCATCAAAAATTCCACTTCGTGACTGATTTTTTGAATGAATTTTGCAGATAAATTTATAGCGGTCAAATCATTCAAATCATGTTCTTCATTATCTTCTGATCTTTCATCTTCTTTTTGCTCTTGATTCATTTCAAACAATAAAAGAGGATTGTCCCATTTTGATTTCCTCAATTTGATGGTTGGATAGTTTTTTTGGTATTTAGAGCTCCCTGTCTCTCCAGAAATGGAAGAAAATATGCCTCCCAAATCAGTCACACTTTTCTTTAGAATATCTGTTGAAGAATTTCTTTCAATCAATCCTACAGTCTTTTTTTTTAATTTAAAGTTAAATTATTGAAATTAAAAAGTATTTAATTTTAAAAGAAATACTTGACGAAATCCTTCTGTAGAATTGCCACTGTTGGACAAAGGAGAATGATTGCTTGGCAAAGATGATGTTCCTTTAGAAAACGGAGAATTAGGAGGAGTAGAAGTAGTACGAGGAGTATATTTAGGGGAAGGAGAGGAAGAATTGGTGTTAGAATAATAAATGTTTCCAGAAACAATTGTTAATTCAACGTCACATTCACTATTTGTTACAGATGTGATGATAGCTTGTTCTCCATTAATAGAAGAAAGATAAGCACCATTTTTCCAAGGTACTATTTCAACCAAATCTAATTTTTCTTTCAAAATGGTCAATCTTGCCAACAATCTTCTAAAAAACCCGACAGGTAAAAATTGAATCACATACTTTCTTGCTTGCAAAGGAGACAACTTTGGTAAAAAATGAGGTTCTGTTTCATTGAGGAGAGAAGGAACGATGAATTGGTCATCATTTTGATAAACAAGCTCGAATTTGGAAAAAAGCTCGAGGAGTGTTTTGACGCTTTCAGAAGGAAGTGAAACAACTTTCTCTATCTCTTCTTTTGTTATGGTGGAGGTTAGTTTATTATTATTCAAACCACTGAGAAGATCGGACATTTTGTTAGCTATGAAAGGAGTATCAATGATAACAATATCGTGCAACATAGGATCATCAGGATAATAAAGGATTTCCCCAATATCGTTGAAGAATTGGATTGCATTGGAATAGATATCTTCTGTTATTTTGGATTCTTTCATCAATTGCTTGAAAGACATAATACTCAAATAAAACTTTGAACTTTTCCTGAGATTCTTGAAACATTTGTACAATAAAGTGAAATGAGTAGGAATGACACCAAGAGGAAAAGAATTGGAAAGGATGGAATGTTTAAGATCATCAAAACCAGTTTTCTTTGTTCCGCTAACAAAAAAGATTCCTTTAATAAAAGGAAAATTCTTTTTTTGTTTTGTTATTATTTCTCTCATGTTTTTTTGTTGAGTCTCTGTGACATTTTCTGCATGAGTCCCAACAATAATGACAGTAGGAGTGGGGAAGATATTGACAACAGAAGACAAAGCTTTGAGCCAAACCAAAATGTCAGAAAGTTCTTTCAGTTCTTTGCTTGCATCGAAAACAATCAAGTAAGTTCCTGAATTATTCAAAAACAAATTTATTATTTCCAAAAAATTGCTTTTTCCTGAGAAATCCAAAATTTTAAACTTGACTGTATCTACATTTTTTGAAGCCAAGCTTGTAGGAACGTTGACTGTTTTCTCACTGATAGTCAATGAAGCTCCATTATGAGTAACTACAGTAGATGAATTTGATTTATCTTTCAATAAAGCTTGTGCAATAGTTGTTTTTCCAACCTCTTTAGGAAAAATAAAAAGAATTTAAAAATTAAAATATTATTATTGTGTTAAATAAAAAAATGATCAAACTTTCTCTCCCAAAGATACAGATCCGAAGAGTATCCCAATTTACTTCTTGGTGAGACTTTAAAGCAATTTTAACAGCACCAGTACCGAAAGCATAAAAATAATGGTTATCCAAATAAAGAGAAAGAAGAGAAACTTTGTACTGTTCCATTATGTTTATTGTCCTTAATGAATTTCCTTGAATGTTGAACATTTCTATCACAAACTTTGTAGAGACTAATGAAATACCATCCTTAAAGCGAAAAGAAACAAGTTGTTCTTTTTTATCTTTTCTTATAATCTTTCCTTTTTTAATAAAAAAATTTAAATTTAAACTGAAATAAATTTATATTTCTTTTTTTTTTACCAATTTCTTTGTTTGGATGAAAAAGACCTCTGATCAAAATTTCATCACCAGAAATACTTTGTATAGCCAAAGTTTTATAGTGAGTGTCAATGTCAAGAACATCTCCAATAAAACGATGAATACCACTACTCTTCTTCTGATTTAACTTTTGCTGCAAAAAAAGGGAACCATTGAAATCGATCTGAACACCTTTACGCAAATTAATGGAGGAGGGGAAATAAAAATGTTCCTCATTCAAATTTTTAACTTCCGAAGCCAAATTCTTGCAATCAAAAATAATGATTTTTCTTTCCACAATGAGAATGTACTGGTCACTCAAGTCGAAATCTCCTCCCCATCTCTTTTTCCAGAAAATTCTCCCCTCATTTTTGTTTACACATTGAAAATTCAATCTTTTATCATACACCACCAAATCGTAAAAAGGAATCTCCATTTTATTCCCTTTCACTTCATCTAAAAAAGAAAAAGATTTGATTAATAGAAAGAAAAGAAAAGAAAAGGAAAAGATTTGATTAATAAAAGAAAGTAAAGATTTGATGAAATAAAGAAAAGAAAAAGATTTGATTAATTGAAAGAAAAAGATTTTTTTAAATGAAAGAAAAAAAAAGTACCCTGAGTTTCATTTCCATAAAAAATGAGAATATTTGAAGAAATGATGTTGATTTCCAAGGCTTTTTGCTTGCCTTCTATCATCTCAAATTTGTCCATCAAGAAATTCCAAACAAGATGGTAATTATTTTCTTGGTCAGTGATGATAACAAAAGAAGAATCTGCCTCTATCTCGAACCTTTCATTACTTAATTTCTTAAACAAAGGTGTTTCCCTTCTTCTTTTACATACTTCATGAAAACTGCTTGGTATTTTGGTTTGTCTCAACATTTTTCCCTTAATAAAAAATTAAATTTTTTTTTTTAAAGATTAAAATAATAATTTGAAATAAAATTGAAATATTGTTTAAAAATACTGTTTAAAAAAATTATTTTTACAGTTTTGGATTCAAACAAACAAATTTTTCCCTCTTCAACATCAAAAGTAGAAACAAAACACTCCACCTTTTAAATAAAAATAAAATAATCAAAAAACAAAAAAAAAAATAAAAAATAAAATAAATAAAAAAAAAATAACAAAAAAAAAATAAAAAAAATAAAAAAAAAAATACATAAAAAATTTAACCTCTGCAAAATTAATAACATTAGAAATATTTTCAGCTAATGTGATTGAAAAACAAGTCTTTTGAGTCAGAATTTCAGTTTGAACTTTGTCGTTTTCTTTGTTTAAAATAACTAGTCCTTTATCATGCGAAGCAACAATGTTGTGTCCCATCTTCTTAATTCTCTCCAGTTTCTTCTTTTTTGGATCAATCAAAACGGAGAATTTATCATTATTTGAATTTATATCGAAATCTGATACTTCATATGATCCCATCAAATACTAATTAAAAAGACAAAAATAAAAAAAAAAAAAATGAATATTAAATATTAAAAAAAATTAAATATTCAACATTAAAAAAATATTAAATATTAAAATAAAATATTAAAAATAAAAAATAAAAATATTCCAGAAACAAAATAAAATTTAGTACATTTGTTTCAGTGAGAAATTGAGAGTGAGATTTCTTTTTGAGTTCAGAAGATTTGAAAGGTTTGGTGAAAATGGAGTTTTTGAGGATTTTCTTTTTGTTTTTTATTCCTTCTTTGATAATTTCATCAATAGACTCAAAACTGGTATTCCAACACCAATACTCATAGCTGATAGGAATCACTCTAATTCTCAACTATAGCAAAAAAAAAATTTAATAAAAATTTTAGTTTAATTTATATTTTTAATTTAATTTTTAATTTATATTTTATATTTTTAATTTTTAATTTTTAATTTATATTTTTAATTTAATTTTTTAAATATTTAAATTAATTTATAATTTTTAATCTATATTTTTAATTTAATTTTTAACTTTTCAATTTAATTTTTGATTTTTTTTTACATGTTTGATTGTATCACCAATGTATGATAGGGTATAAGTTCCAGGACTTTGGCTGAATCTCAAAATAAAAGTTCCCACCTGCTGTCCCTTCAAATACTTTTCTGCCACCTCATTAGATATGTCAGGAATAAATCCCCTTTTAATAAAAAAATAAAAAAAAAAATGATAAAAATTAAAAAAATGAATGAATAAACAAAAAAAATTAAAAAAAAATGAATGAACAAACAAAAAAAATTCAAAAAATAAAAAATAAAAAATATAAAAAATAATAAGATTTTATTACGAATTCTTGAAAAGATTTTTAACAATGACCAAAAAATTGGGACCAAAAGGACCAACTCTGCTTATCAAATCACCAAAAATCTGAAGATCAAAAACAGGAGGCAAGACACGTTGGAGATTTTTCTGTTCAGAATCGTTTGGCTGTTTTTTGTAGTATCTCGCCCACTCCAACAAAAAATTGACGAAAGTAACTTCAAACTTTGACGCAAAACATTTTTTCCAAAATGTGACTGCTTCGTCTGAGTAACCTATGTAAAATGATATCGATATGTCCAATAAGTCGTCTTTCATTTTTGCCTAAATGTTAAAAAAATGAAAATAAAAAAAATAAAAATAAGTAATCAAAATAATATTGAAAAAAAATAATTATTTGAAAAATAAATTATAATAAAAAAAATAATTAAAAAAAAGTATTAATTGAAAAATAAATAAAAAAAAAAGTAAAATAAAAAATAATTGTTCAAAATGTAAAAATTTAAAAATAAATAATCAAAAAATAATTGAAAAAAATTTTATTGAAATTTTAAAAAAATAAAAAATAAAGTTACAGTGGCGTGGTATCTTTCTTTTTTATCAATTTGCCAACATCTCTTGAAAAAATCGATGAGAGGCTGAGAGAAACTGAAAGAGGTGAGATCAGGACGGTCTTTGATGTTTAATGGATCAAAACTTTTGTTGAGGATGTTCTGCGTCACCATTTCACTTTTAGAGCTCACCTCCACAAAAACATCAAAACATCTCCACAAAAACAAAGCTATTGAATATATATCCGTCTCTACCGTTTCTTTTTTTAAAAATATTAAATTTTTTTAAAAAATTTTTTTTTCATTTTCTAAATTTGATTTTAATATTTAAAATTTATTTACTTTTTAAAACAAAAATTTTTGATTAATTTTATTTATTTTGTAACTTATTTTTCATTTTTAATTGTTTCAAAAATTTTTATTTTTTAAAAAAAATTTTTTGTAAATTTACCATTAACTTTGTCACTTCTTTCTAACAACTCTGGAGCAAAATACATTCTCTTCTCAGGAAAATCATTCTTGACAAAAATCTCCAAACCCCAATCAAAAACATGAGAAAGACGAACCTGCTTCTGCACATCTTTAAACATCTGTTTGAGATTATCCCCCTTTTTAACTGCTTGTTTTAGTGGAGATAAAAAAACACTGGAAGGAGACAAACAGTAATAAAAGAAAGGAGGGTTTGGTACTTTAAGTGAATCTATCGCATCCACCAACTCTCTTCCCATCTCTATTATCTTCTCCTTTTCTATCACTCCGTTCCCGCTCATCAGTTCGTCTATCATCGAGTTTCCCAGGTTGGCTGCATCTAGATCCCATATCATCACGTATTTATTGAAAGCCAATCTCTCTGTTTTCTTTTATTAATATTAAAAAATAATAATAATAATAATAATAATAACAACAATAATAATAAAATAAAAAAAAATAATAATAGTTAAAATTTTTGAATTATCTTCAAAAAAAAGAATGATTCAAATTTGTTCTTTTTGCAAGAAAAATTTAGTTTTCTTATTTATAAAATTGTGTTAAAATAACCCTCATCTTTCTTCTTTAAAAACTACATCATTTATTTTATAATTTATATTCTTAAACAAATTTGACTCAAAAAACTATATAAATTGTAAAATTTATGAATTGATCTGTGATTTTGTATTGATTTTTTTACTTTATTAAATTTATAAATTTTGATTTATAATTTAAAATTAATATTTAGTAAAAAAAAAAAAAAGTTTACGAGTAGTCCGTGGAAAAAATGAAACTTTCTTTTGTTGGTGTTGCAAAGAGATTGCATTTGAGAAACTCTGAGCTTTATGTTGAGTTCATTCTTGTTGAGAGATTTCCAAACAGGATCATAAAGATCCAAATCAATTAATTGAGCCACAAAATTTTTGTCAGTGTTATTGTTGAGAGATAAATTGTTTCCACTGGAATTTAGCTTTATTTCATTATTATTGTTATTTTTATCGTTGATTTCTTTATATTTACAAAGATATGAAAATTCTGTTTTACTGAATTGATTATGTAGAAATACAATGCTATGTATTGGCCATATATCTTTTTCACTTTCTGCTTTGTTGGATAATTTGAGAATTTGGGTGAATAGAAGGGAGATGGGGAAAAAAATCATAAAGTTTTTATCCATGCATTGATTTGTGTGAAGATGTGGCCATATATACACCTCTTTATTCTCAGAATCAATCAATTGAGGATTTTTCAAAAATGATGGCTTATTATCTTTGAGATGAAAAGGATTATATTCATCTCTTGGAAAGGATACACAAGCACATGAATAACAATAACATATCACTGCTTCTTTTTTTTTGGATTCTTTTGATATTAGATTCAAAAGTGATTTATACTCAGATATTGGGAAATTGATCAATGATATCTCTAGGCATGAACTAGCGCATATTTTACAAAGATCATAATTATCTTCCTCTGGATTGTATAAATTCTCATTATCGTCTTCAAAAAATACTTTTCCCGTCTTATCTGAAAATGCGCAAAAACTACATCTTATACAACGATATATTTTTGATTGAAAGAAGAAATTATTCATATAATTCTGCCCTTGGAAAATGTACTTCTATTATATTGAAAGAAGTAAGTTTAAAAATTGAAATTATTCAAAGATCAATAATATCCGTACCTTTGGGATCATTTTATGTTAATTATTTGTTGGTATCTTCCAAATTTTTTTTTTTATATAATTTTTAATTTTATCTTTTATTCAATTTTGTTTGAATTTAAATTTAAAAGCTAAATTTTGATCTTCCTTTCCAAAATGTTTCAATATGATATGAAGAAAACAATGTTTGTTACATAATATAAAAAAAATCCTTTAATTTGGCTTGTATTTAATCTTTATTACAGTTACATTTGAAGTATTTCCTCAATTGAGGGAATACTGTCTCTCCCTTCTCTTTATTATCCTCCTTAAAACTACAATTACAAAGATACTGACGATTATTAGCAGAATAATTAGAAAAGTGAAAATCAAGAAAAGAATATAGCCAGGAAAGGTACATTGTTTGTATTCGGGCATATCAAAAACATTCTCACAACTTACTTTATAATCAATTGTTATTATTCCTTCACTGATTGATTTTGATGTGTTAGAAAATCCAAAAATACCTCCTATTGAATGTTAAATGGTTGATATAAGATATAGATGTGCAATAAACAAAGATATTTCAAATGAATATCTTTTTTCATATCATTTTTAGTATTATTTACCACTCCAACAAAGACCAGAAGTATACACACCAGAATAATTAATTTCATCAAAAGTGATTGAGTAATTGAAATAGGAAGAGGTACAATACACTCCACCTCTATTCACACAATCACCACAATCTGAATAACACATCTCTTTTGGGAAAAAATTCACTATTTGAGCAACATCTTTGCAAATATCAGAAGGTGTTAAATCAGATGGTCTTGTAATTCTTTTAGATGAACAAATTTGAATTATAATCAACAAAATCAAAACCAATATTCCATTTTTTCTTCTTTCAAACATCCAAAAAAATAGCTTCAATTTTTTTTTATTTATTTTTATTGTGTTCAAAGATGGTATTCAACAGATGTGAATAGAATTGAATTGAAGAAAGATTCAAAAACAGAGAAAAGTCAAAATTTCTTTGTCAAAATTATTTAATGAATAAAAAAGATTATTTACAGAAAATAGTCAATAAAATGGAACGAAAAAGTTATTTTGATTGATAAGGTATGGAGAAAGCATCTATACGTTTCCAATCAACAATAAATTTAGCATTTAAAAATTGAGAATTCAATTCCTCTTTCTGAGACTCAGACTTGTCAGAGTTAATCAAAACGATGTCGACTTTATCATTCCACTCTTTCACAGATTTGGCTTTGCCAAACTTTTCAAAGATTTGGATGAAACTGGTCCTCTTTTTCTCATCTTTAAAAGAAGAAGGAGGAATGAAAAAGGTACGAGCATTAAAAAAATCAGGTTTGATACTGTTCCCGTATCCTTTTTCATCAACAAATTTATTTTGTGATTCACAAGCTTTGATCCATTCTTCGTTAACAACAAAAGAGCCATTGAGAAGACCACACAAAGTTTTGTTGGAAGCTTTCTTATTTTTCGTAACAACATGAGTGATGGAAGGTTTAAATTGTTTGTTCTCCACAGTAGCACCAAGCTTTGTTGCAATCTTTGTGTAATACTCTGATTCTTTCGCATCAAAATTAGAAAAAGAAATGATTATATTCTTTATTTTCGAAGATTGGCTGCTATTATCAAAAGAAACTGTTTTTTGAGTGCTACTCTGTGTGCTTGTTCTTTTCAAAGAAGAGGGAATCATAAAGTTGTCTTTGTCTTTATCTTTGTAGGTGTTTGTATTCTTGTTTGTAGTTTTGTTAGAGATGTTTAGTTTTTCAACAGGAACAATCGTCTTTGTTTTTTTGTTAGGAGAAATTTCTTCTTCTTTTTCCATATTCTTTCTTTTGTTTTCTTTTGGTTTTTCAGGAAGAACTTTCTTTACAAAGTTAGTGGTGCTTGGAACAGTAATAACAGTGCTTTTAGTATTAACAGTGGAAGTAGGTGTTTTATTTTTGGAGGAAATGTTTCCAGATTTGCTAGTAGAGTTTGATTCTTCACCTTCTCCTTCTCCTTCACCTTCTCCTTCTGCATATTCACCTTCACCTTCTCCTTCTCCCTCTCCTTCTGCATATTCACCTTCACCTTCTCCTTCAACATATTGACTTTCTCCTTCAGGATAGCCGCTCTGTCCTTCCCCCTCTCCTTCTCCTTCACCGGTGTATCCCTCTCCTTCTCCTTCTGCATACTCTCCTTCTCCTTCACCCTCACCTTCCCCCTCCACGTAATCACCCTCTGCATATTCGCCTTCCCCTTCTGCGTATTCTCCTTCTCCTTCTGCATACTCGCCTTCTGCGTATTCTCCCTCTCCTTCACCAACATATTCTGCAAGTTCTCCTTCACCCTCTCCTTCTACATATTGGCTTTCGCTCTGAGTAGGTTCTTTTTTTTCTTCGTTTTTTTGTTTTTTGTTAGTGGGTGTTTCTTTTGTGGGAGTTGGCTTTGTGTTTGGTTGTTTATTGGTATTGGTATTGTTATTTGGAGTTTTAATAGGAGTGGTAGAAACAGGTTCCAATTTTTCTTCAAGTTTTCTTTTTTTATCATTCTTGTTGTCAGAATTGGGTGTTGTATCTTTTGTAACAGTCAAAGGATTTGTTTGTTTAGAAGGTGTTATAGAAGACTTTGTTACGTTCTTCAATGGAGCAGATTCTTTTGTAGTATTTGAAATTTCCTTAGTAGCAAGTTTAAGAAAGGTATCTTTGGGAGGTGTTTTGGAAGGAGTGGTATTTTCTTTTACTTTGGGTGGTACAACATCCTTGGAACTGGTTTCTTTTGGAGGTGTAGTTTTAGGTGTGATTGTTTTGGGTAATTCTTTCTTTTCTGTGATTAAAGTTTTGGCAACAACAGATTCTTTGGTATTTTTGAATGGATTAGTTGAAATGGTTCCTTTAGGAGAGATCGTTTTAGAAGGAGTGGTATTTTCTTTTACTTTGGGCGGTACAACATCCTTGGAACTGGTTTCTTTAGGAGGTGTAATTTTATTTGTGATTGTTTTTGGTGGTTCTGAATTTTCTTTTGGGACATCTTTGGAAACAACAGACCCTTTGGTAGGTTTAGAAGGAGAAAGAGGTTTAGAAGAGGTTGAATTTGAAGTAATACTCTCTGTTATAGTTGTTTTAGAGGTAGTCTCGTTTTCTTTGGTTGGTTTTTTGGTTGAGGTAGTTGGAGCAATAACATCTATGCTTTTATTTTCATGAATGTTGTTTTCTTTAGCAGTTTTTGAGGTGATAACATCTTTGGATGGAGAGATCTCTTTAGACGGAGATAATTTTTTAGACGGAGTGAAATCTTTCGAAGGAGAGACATCTCTTGATGTAGTTCTCGAAGAGGATTCCTTTGAAATGTCTTCAGGAAAGACTTCCTTAAGAGGCTCATTTTTATCCTTTGATGAATATCCTTTCTCCAAGATTGTATTATCAGAAATGACAGGCAAAGGATCAGTAATGTTGGTATTAACAGTAGCAATGATGGATTTATCAGAATAGACATCTTTTGATAAAGAGATATCTTTAGGGAGGAGTGAATCAACAGATCCATTGCTATCTTTGATCAAAGGATTTGACTGGACTTTAATGGGAAAATCATGGATGCGATCACTGGAAAGATGTTTCTTGAAATTCTTTTTGAAATCTTTTCCATTCCCTGACAAATTCTTTTGTAGAGGAAAGAAAGAATCATCGTCGCCATTGTGAGAAAGGATCTGGAAATCTTGGTTGAGATTCTGATGATTCTTTTCAAGCACGAGATATTTCTTTTTCTGATTTTCTAATTTTAAAAGCAAATCGTTTTCTTTCGCCAAAAACTTTTCTCCTTGAATTTTGATTTGTTGAGAATATCTTTGACGGATCAATTTGATGGTAGAATCGTATTTGCTTATAATCTCATTGAATTTGTCAATTTTTTGTTGGAGGAAAGAAAGTTTGATGTTAGAATCTTTAAGTTGTTCTGTCAAATTTTCTTTCTTTTTCAAAAGTTGGTTGATGAATGCATCAATCTCTTTCAAGAAAGAGTCTGTTTCTTTAACATCCACAAGATCTTGTTTCGATACAACCAGATTATTTTCGTTGTTGCAAATTTTTTCAACTTTTTGTTCAATTTTGTTATTTTCATTTTCATGATCACTATCCTCTAACTCATCATTTTCGTCTCTTTTGAGGATGTTTTTGGGATTGAGAAAATTAGAAGAAGAAAGGTTATTGAGAGAAAGAGGCAAAGAATTATCAAAGGAAGAGTTGGGAGAAATCAATGAAAGATGTTTCTTGAACTGCTTGTTCTTCAGCTTCAAAATGTTGATGAGACGGAGATACTGCTGATTGCTAAAACAAACAGTCTCTATGATTTCTTTTTCTTTGTTGAAAAGTTCCTCTAGTTTAGAAAACTCCTCCTTCAAAGAATCGTACTTTTTAGTTTCTATTTTGAGCTTCTCAGAAGAAAGGGAGAAAGAAAGAGAAAGATCATCTTTTTCACACTTTATGTTTTTCATTTCTTGTTTGATTAGCTTGTTTTCTTCAGATAGGAGGTCAAACTGCTTTTTGGTATTCTCATATTCCACTTTGAGAAAAGAATTGGAAGAAACACTTTCGCTCAAATTTTGGATTTTCACCTTGTCCTCCTCCATTTGCTTTGTGGACAAAGAAAGGGTTTTTTGAAGGTTTTCTTTTTCTATTTTCAAAGAATCAATCTGTTGATTCTCCAAAAGAAGTTTTTTAATCTGTTCGCTCATCTCATTGTTTTTCACCTCAAAAGAAGAAAGAGAAGAAGACAATATTTTGTTGTCTATTTGAGATTTATCAAGATTGATGTGATATTGCTGAAGATTTTGTTTGAGTTGGACGATTTCAAGGTTCTTTGAGTTCATCTCGTTTCGCACTTGCTCCATTTTGATGCTAATCTCGCTGAATTTGAGGGCAGTCTTCTGCCTTCCCTTCTCCATCTCTGCCTTGTCTTGACGGAGTTTATCTATGGTTGATTCAAGGTTGGAGATCATCATTTTGTAGATGTTTATCAGATTATCTTCTGAATAATGTTGAGGAGATTGAGAAGGAGAAAACATTTTTGATATATCTCTTTCTTTCTTTTCTTTCTTTTCTTTATTACCATCATTATTTGTATTATTCTCATTATTATCAACAATATTAGAAATGCTCTGATTATCATTGTTGAAGATGATGTTATTATTGTTATCATTGTTATTATTGTTAGAGTCAGTGGTGTTTTGTTGGGATTGTTTGGGTTCTTTGACCACATCTTCCAAATTTTTGGCTTGGAAAGAGTTTGAGCGACTGATATCTTGGGAAAAGTTGGGAGAAGAAATTTGAGAAGTGGCATTGTTGTTATTCAAAACTTTGTAATTATCATTACTTTCAACTATCTCAACATTATCAGCATTATTATCGTTTTCATTAAGATTGTTGTTATCATTACCAACATTGTTGTTTTCAATGTAGTCGTTGTTATGTTGATTAGAAAGATTTTGAATTTGAAATTTTAAATCAGAAATGGTTTTCTCGTAAATTTGTTGTTGGCAAAGAAGGGCCTGTTTTTGAGAAAGTTTGTAATTGTGGAAAAGTTCTATGAGCTGAGAAGGAGTCAAACGAAGAAGGTTGCTTTCCAACTCATAAACCCGGAACTGAGGTGACAACATCCTCTTTGCAATTTCTTCCATTCCCAAATACACATTTTCTCCATCCCCTTTTTCTTCGTCATTCATCTGTTCTTCATTGTTGTTTTCTTCAATATTATTTTCATTATTACCATTATCATTGTTATCATTATTACTGTTTTCATTATTATTGTTGTAATTGTTATCATCATTACTGTTTTCATTATTATTGTTATCATTCAGATCATCTTCCATGTCATCTTTTTCTTTTTCAGGGAGGTTCTTGAGAACATTAGTATTGGAATTGATATCGTTTTGAATGTTTGGAAGAATGGGTGTTTGAGAGACTTCATTATTTTGAGTAGAACATTTCTCGTTGTTATCAGATTTATTTTTGGTAATACCATTGTTATTATTATCAACATTTTCAGAAATGTTGTTATAAATATCACTATTATTATTATCATTAATGTTGTTATTATCACTATTATTGTTTTCGTTATTGAAAATGGGTTGAGGGGTTTGCATGATTCCTTCCTCTTCCTCTTCCTTTTCTTCATTATTAGTTTGTAAATCATGTTTTTTGGCAGTTTGCGGAGGAAATAGTTGTTTATTTATGTATGAAACTCTAGGCTGGGGTGGTGTTTGAAAAGTTTGACTGTAATTAACAAAATTACTACTGGTCACATTATTGATATTATCATTAATATTATTTTGATTATCTTGATTATCTTTAGTATTTTCTTGTTGGAGATTATCATTTGTGATTATTCCTCCATTTTCATTGACACCCTCTTCATCATTCCCACCTTCTACATGTTGTTCATAATCACCATACACAGAAGTTTGAGAAGAGGTTTTGGTTGATTCCATATTAGAATAATCTCTATTCGATACAGGGAGAGGTTGAGAAGAAGCAAAACGATCAAATCTCCTATTAAAAGAATAGTTATTAAGATTATTGTTATTAATGTTAGAGTTTAATCTTTGAGAGTTTTCAGGTTGAGAAGTAAAAAAGTTATCATCATCCAAAGGAAAACCACTCATTTGGGAGCTTTGTGATTTGTTTTCTTTATCTTTTTGTTCATTTTCATTCTCCTTCTCCTCAATTTCATCGAAATTCTGATGAAATTTGATGAATCTATAAGATTCGTCTTCTACTGGAGAATCAGGATTAGGATTAGATCCGAATGAATTCATTATCCTTCTTACTTTTGGAGAATCAAATTTATGTTGATTTATATTTTGTGAAATGGAATTATTCTGGCTATTATTGTTATTTTCTTCAGATTCTTCAGGTGGCAAATGTTCATTAAGAAATGACATTAACTTCTTTTGTGAACTTGGAAATACTTGAGTTGATGGTGGATTTGTTTCTTCATTCTTTTTATTTTTATCTTTTTCTCCCTCTTCGCTTAATTCATCAAAGAATTTTACTTTTCTTTTTTTTATTGGTGATTTTGGATCCATTATTTCTTTCAATAGATTCTCATTTTTCTCTATTAATTCTGATAATCTCTTCAATTCTCCCACTCTTGCTTCTAAATGGGATTAATGAAATTTTATAATCTAAATTTAGTTTATACTCGCATAATTTACCATTATCTGTTCCATTTAGTATAATATCTGAATATTTTGATTGCAATATCTTTATTTGATTCTTTATATTTTCAATTTCATCCTCATTTTGTTCATCATCTCTATAATCATCATCCATTTGATAAATTATTAACTATTATAAAATTATTTGTTTGTAATTTTTTGGAAAAAGCCTCTCAAACAATTTTTTTATTTTATTTTTTTTTATAACAATATTTTTGAACGTAAATTATTAATAAATTATTTTCAAGAAATATTTTGAAAAAAATTAATATATAAGAAATAAAAAAAAATGATAATTCTTGGATTAAAGATCAATATTAAAGAAGAAAAAGAAAGAAATCTAAAGCAATGATATTTATCCATTGATTCAACAAAAATTCTCAAATCATTCGACCCCAGTTATCAAGTTACTGATAGGGGGTTTACATAGTACCAAAATTCAAAAAGAAGATTTGACCCAAAGATTCTCAAATTTAGGAGATAAAAACAATGAAGTTGAGAATTTATTTTCAAGATCTTGCAAACAAAGCAAGAGAACATCTCTGAAGTTTTAAGAAAATTCCTCAAAAATTTCACTTCTTGTAATTTTGTAGGTTTTAACAGGAACTATGCAGGATTTTTGGAAAAAATTTTTGTTAAATCTGGTTAATAATTTTCATGTCTACTGGGTTGAGTGTTTGGGATCAAATAAGAAATGAAAAATAATGAAAAGTATATTAAGGAAATAATCCTGAAGATTTGCTATATATTCCACAAAAACTCCAAAAAAAGAAATTTTAATTCATAATTTGAAAGAGAAATCGATCAATTAAATTGCCTGATGTTAAATTTCCAATGATTCAAAAAAAAAATTGCTATAAACTTGAATGATATTCAATATTGTGAAAAATAGCTGTAAATTTTATATATTTTTCAATTTTGCTATGTGTTAAGAACTTTATTTTTTTTTTAATTCACCTTTGTTTTTATCAAACTAAGAAAATTATAAGAAAATGAAATCATAAAATCTCAAAAATCCTTATTCAATACAACTGTAATAAAAAAAAAATAATATAAAAATTAAAAAAAAAAAAAATTAAAAAAAAAATAGAAAAGAATTACTTCCAAAAAATACAAAAATTGAAAGTAATCATTGTAATACTGAATTGAATGATACATCAGAATAACAATATTAAATCAACTTCTCAACAAATTTATTGCTTTAAAATAAACAAAAATTTCGCAATATATCCAAACACTAAATTTAAAAATAATAATAATATGCGACAGTCACCCCAATTCATCATACATAATAAAGATGGAGAACATGATGGGATTGGAGCTCAAATATCAGAAGGATCAAGCGGTTCTGGAAATGAAGGAGTTGAAAATGGGGATGGGAATGACGGAGGAGAAAATGGAGATGGGATCGACGGCTCACCGAGCAATGCGTATTCTCCCTTTAGAGGACAAAAATGTAATGAAAATGTTAGTAAATTCCCGATGCAACGAGCGACCATTGCTTATAGAAGACAAATCAGAGATGAAGAAAGATATTACTTTTTATTTGTTGATAATAGATCCTATCGATCGCAATCTCAACCAATCAATGCGAAACACTTCTTTCCGTGTATTGACCTTGGAAGGAGTAAGATTAACTAGATATCAGGATCCTCTTTGTGATCAAAGCTTGATGGAATATCAAGTGACTCACATTTGGTAAAATATTTTAATATTAATTTAAATTTTAAGATTAATATTTATTTTCAAATTAAATATAAATATTAATATTTTCATTCTCTAAAAGGAAATATGTGGATTTGATAGAGATTCTTAGAAAATTGAGGAAATATACAAAGAAGTTTTTGGCAAAGAATCAACCAGAATATAAGCAATACATGGAAGATACATTGTTGAAATTTTCAATGGAATGCGATTTTCGACTTTCATTATTAATTTTGTCTTCCATTCCATATTCTGATCATTATGGAGCATTTATTTGTTCAATCTCTTATTCTCTGACTAATTTGGAACGAAGGGTTTGCACTCCAGTAAATTACCAAGATACCAGGGAAATTCATATCCCAAATTACAAACATCCTCTTACATATTCCATTCATAACAAAGAACAACCAGAAATATCAATGAACATACTCAGCAATCTTCAGTTTATCTTATCATGTAAATAAAAAAACAACTATTCATTCTTTTTATCATCTGACCCTTTTATGAATCCCTAATTCTTTAATTTTTTAGGTACAAGAGTTAGCTCAAGAGTTCGAAATTATTTGAGTTCTCCAAGAGAAAATGAAGAAACAATGCAATTGAATGAATATAATTCATATTTGGATGGTATCTCCTGCTTTTTTGGAGAATCGATCCAAAGAGCAAACAAAAGGGAAATATTATTGAAAAAGAAAAAGAAGAGCAAAGATAAAATTAGAAAAAAGAAAAAACAAGAAGAATCACATACTTTCATTCCTCATTATCTCAACAAGAATGGTTATCTCTATCCTCTCAATTACCCCATAGAAATTGTTCCAAAACAACAAAAATCATTCATTGAAAAGAGCCTCCTTCAAAATCAAATTGAAAATGAAAGAAGTTTGATCACCGGATCTTCTGATAGATTCACACTTGAAGTTGATTCACAACTAGATGATTCGGGTACCATGATGAGTATGATCATTGGAGAAGATTTCTCAGTCAAGATGCACACAAAACAAATGATCAAGTTTTCTTTGCTCATGTGTGCAGAAGGAGAGGATGGTTTCTCTAATGGTTTCATTTGGAACGACTTTATACCTCATTACAAATGCAAAAACTTTAAATTGAGTGAGGGTGCAACCAAAATTCTTGTGGAACCCAATGCTGGAGGAAATTCTTACCATTCTGAGATTTTATCTTTCGAGCTGATGAAGAGAATTTTCAATGCTAGACTGGAGAACACTGAGATGGAGATCGAGTACGATCCTTTCCATTCCAAAAAAACAGATTACTCTTGCATCATTTCTGATTCTGTTTTTGGTGTTTCTGTCACTAGGGCTATGAAGTATGGAGCAGATGATGATTTCAGCATAGATGATGCTATTTTCTTGTTGAAAAAGAAACTCTATGGTATTCTTATTTCTACAAAGAATGTTGTCAAAGAGCAACAATGGAATAGACAAATACTTCACATCTGGTGCGCAACTAGGAAAATTGCTAATGTTATCCAATATGTTTGGAAGTTGTTCAAGAAGAGCGATCATCATTACCACCATTTGACTGGGAACACCATTATCATGTGTACTATTGCTGATGCTGCTCCTTATGTTTTTCATGGAAGGGAAGAACTTCCTGATATTCCTCATTTTCTTTTTTGATCAACTTTCACCCTTTTAATGATTCAATTTTAGATGATTTTTAAGAATGTTTTTTTAATTAAAATTAATTTGAAAATAATGCTTTTTGAACCATCAACTCTTTTCTGATTTCAATGTATTATTTGAAATTAAAATTCTAAATGTGATCCACAAAATGAAGAAAAATTATTAACAAATTAAATAAAAAAAAAAATTGAAAGGAGAATTTTACATTTGGGAAGAAAATGCAATTGGATAATGATTTAATAAATGATATTACCAATGAAGATCTTGCATTTGAAGAAGATTTACTTTCTAACCCATATAGTGTAAAAAGTTGGTTGAGATATTTGGAATTCAAAAGGGATTCTCCTATAAAACATAGATTTTTGATATATGAAAGAGCTATTCAGAATCTTCCAATGTCATATAAATTATGGCACACATATTTAATAGAAAGAACATCATTAACAATAAAAAAACCTATAAATCATGAATCATACAATCAATTGAATAATGTTTATGAAAGATGTTTGATATACTGTCACAAAGTAATTAATTTTTCCACAATTTGAATTGTAAAAAAATAATTCTTCACAATTTTTTGATTAGATGCCAGTTATTTGGAGAGAATATTGCACATTTCTTTGGAAACAAAAGAAAATCACAGAAACAAGAAAAACTTTCGATAGAGCATTAAAATCTCTCCCTGTTACACAACATAATAAAATATGGGATCTTTATATTCCTTTTGTGAGAGAATGTGGGGTGACAGAAACAACAATTAGAGTATATCGTCGTTATTTGCAAGTAACATTTTTTTATTTTAAAAAATAACAATCAAAAATATTCAAATTTAATTGGGAGATTATTTATGAATCAACATTATCAAAATTTTTATCAATCCATTCTATCAAACAATTTTAAAAAAATCTTATTTCATTCATTTCTAAATAAAATTACAGTATAGCCCAGAAAATGTCGAAGAATATGTCAATTTTTTGTTGAAAGGTAATCATTTTGATGAATCAGCTTATCAATTGACCAAAATTTTGGATGATGGAAATTTTGCATCGCAATATGGAAAGACAAAGTACGATGTTTGGATGCAATTGTGTGATTTGATCTCTGACAATCCCGAAACCATCACCAAAATTAATGTTGAAAAAGTAATTAGAGCAGGCATTCAAAAGTTTACAAATGAAGTTGGAAAGCTTTGGATTTCCCTCGCTAATTATTATATTGGTAATCTTTTTTTTTAACTGAATTATAAAAAATAAATAGACATGTCCAAAATTTACAACTTTGTTAGCGGATATTAATTTATAACCAACAAATTTTGAACTGTTGTAAAGTTTTGAACATCTATAAAAAATAAAATAATAATTTGAAAATAAAATTCATAAAATAAATTTAATTTAAAATTTAATTTTTAAATACAAACTATTATTAACATTTTATTTTTTAGGCCTTTCTTATTATGACAAAGCAAGAGATGTGTTTGAAGAATCCATGGGCAAGGTTATCACAGTGAGAGACTTTTCTTTGATATGGGAAGCGTACAGCGACTTTGAAGAGAAAATGATGTCCCTCCTCATTGAAAAAGAAGACGATGAAGATGAAGAAGATGAAGGTAAAATATTGAAAAATTAAAAATCAAAAAATCAAAAAATTAAAAATTAAAAAATTAAAAATTAAAAATTAAAAAATTAAATAAAATTTAAATTAAAAATATTAAAATAAATTATTTAAAGGTAAGGAAGATAAAGAGGAAGAAGACGAAGACGAAGAACTCCAATTTCAACTTCAAACCGCTCGTTATGAGGAACTTTTGATCAGGAGGCCCCTTCTTTTGAACAGCGTCAAGTTGAGGCAAAATCCCAACAATGTCCAAGAATGGCACAAGCGAGTTTCTCTTTACACTGAAATGGGTGCTTACTTGGATGTCGTTGATACATACAAGGTATCTTTATATTTTGAATTTTCTTTTTTAATTAAATTTTTTTTATTTTTTTTTTATTTTTTTTTTATATTTTGTAGATACATTCATTTATTTTTATTTTGTTTTTATATTTTATTATTTCATTCCAGATATTTAATTTTAATATTTTTATTTTTTTCAATTTTTATGTTTATTTCATTTTAAAAAATTTTGTTCTTTAATGACAATATTTTTTTGTTTTTATTTTTGTCAAATCTAATGTTTATTTAAAATTGTAATTAATTTATTTTGATTTTTCAATTTGTTTAGAATGCACTAAAAACAGTGGATCCAATGCAATCCTCTTCAAAAGTATCAACATTGTGGATCAACTACTCAAGATTCTATGAGGACAACGATCAAATAGAAAACGCAAGAAAAATATTTCAACAAGCAACAAAAGCAAAGTTTCAAAAGTTGGATGATCTTGCGAGTGTTTGGTCTCAGTACGTCGAAATGGAAATCAGAAACAAAAATTACACACAAGCTTTGAAGATCATCAAAGAATCTACCAACCCTCCTCCCAGATGGAGGCAATTACCTAAGGGTAAACTTTTTAATCTTATTTTTTATTTTTTATTTTTTTATTTTTTAATTTTTATTTTTTATTTATTTTTTATTTTTTATTTTTTGTTTATTTTTATTTTTTATTTTTTTTATTTATTTTATTCATTTTATTTTTTATTTTTTATTTTTTATTTTATTTTTTATTTTTTATTTTTTATTTTTGAGGATTTATTTTTATTTCGAATTTTTCTTTTTAAAGAGATTAAATTTTATCCATCTTTACTTTCATTTTTATTTTAAACATTAGTTTTATTTTTAATTTTAATTAATTAGTTTTATATTTCTTTCAAAGATATATTTTTATTTATTTTATCTTCACCTAAATTTTTTGTTATTTATTTTAATTAATAATTTATTTAAAACTTTTTCTTTTGAAGATATTTTTTTTGTTAATTTTAATAATTTTATTTTATTTTATTTTATATTTTATTTGTATTATTGTTTATTTTTTTCATTTTTTTTAGGAGCACCAATTACTGATAAACTTTATCGTTCAACAAAATTGTGGGCAATTTATGCGGATTTGACAGAGTGCTTTGGAACCTTTGAAGAGGCAAAGGAAGTTTACGAGAAAATGATAGAAGTGAAAGTGATCACACCTGCATTCCTTCTCAACTACTGCCTCTTTTTGGAAGAAAAGAAACATTTCGAAGATTCTTTCAAAGCTTTTCAAAAGGGAGTAGAGCTGTTCAAATTTCCTTACTCCATGGACATTTGGATCACCTATTTAACCAAATTTGTTGGTAATATTTTTTATTAATTTTTTAATTTATTTTTAAATTTATTTTAAATCTTTATTTTGTTTTAAGATTTTTTTTTTAAATTGATATTTTTCTATAAATTTATTTTTAAAATCTTCATTTTATTATTTTTTTAATTAGTTTTATATTGAATTTATTTTAATTTTAAATTGATATTTTTTCTATTAATTTGTTTTTAATTTAAATATCTTTTTAATTTTTTATTATTTTTTTATTATTTTTAAAATTGAATTGTTTCCAAAAATTTAATTTTAAATTGATATTTTTCTATTAATTTATTTTTAATTTGAATTTATTTTTCTTATTTTTTTATTTTTTAAAATTGAATTTATTTTAGAAAGATATCAAGGCAAAGAGATTGAGAGAACGAGGGAGTTGTTCGAACAAGCAATAGAGGAGATTCCTCCATCTGATTCCAAAACTTTTTTCATTATGTACGCTGATTTCGAAGAGAAGTTTGGTCTTGCGCGTCACGCGATGTACGTCTACGACAAAGCAACCAAAAATGTGCAAGTAGATGACAGATACATGATGTATTTGCTTTACATTTCTCGTGCTACAGAGTTTTTCGGAATAACAAGAACAAGATCCATTTTTGAACAAGCCATTTCTTCTTTACCTGATAAATACGTGAAGGATCTTTGTTTGAAATACGCAACGCTCGAAAAGAAACTTGGGGAAATAGATAGAGCACGTGCTATTTATTCTCATGCTTCTCAGTTTTGCGATCCTAACATCGATAGCCAGTTTTGGGAAGAATTTCATAATTTTGAAGTCGCACATGGTAATGAGGAGACTTTTAGAAACATGTTGAGAATAAAGAGAAGTATTCAGGCTCAATATAATTCTCAGTTTAACTTTCGTCTCATTAAAGAAAGCCAAGAACTTGCCAAACAAAAAATGGATGCTCAAAAGAATCCCATGCAACTTCTCGAAAATAAGATGGAGGGCAACTCTGGCGTTAAAGACCTCAAGAACCCTGAAGAGATTGACATCAACCTTGATGATGATGACGATGATGAGGATGGAGATGATAATGAGACTGGTGTACGTGTTGAACAGATGGAAGTTCCAAAAACTGTATTTGAGTCTCTTTCTTCTAACCAGGGTGCAAAGGAAAGACTCAAAAAGGTTCCAAATTAAATAAAAAACGAAATTTAACAATAAATTATTTTTAATAAAAACTTTAAATTGATTGAGACTTTATCAAAAATCTAAAATCCTTATGTGAAAAGTACAATTTGTATCATATCCTTTTGAAGTTTTTTTTTTTTTGATAATCAGTTTTCTTCCAATTTATTTAATCTCGATAATAAGTTACTTGAAGTCCTCTCAATAATTACCATCAAAATGCATGAAAACAAGGTCAAATTGAAAAATCTTTTGAAAACAAAATTTGATTTTAAATTATATTATATTGTTGATCAAAGAATTCGTTGAATATTTTGTTACTATACCATTATTACTTTTCAAAAAATATACCTTTCTCCTTTCAATTTACGTTTCCTAAATTCTGCTTGTAGAGCATCTTCTTTATATTTTATCAAATCCTCTTTATAAACAATTATATAGTCATATTGGTAATAGAAATAACTATAAATTGATAATAATGCCAAATTAATGATTATGACAAATATCAATATTTTCATGGAGGGGTGAGTCATAAATTTGTGGATGAATTTTCTGATTTTAAGAGGTGATGGAATGAATATCAAGAATAATAACAATATTTCAAGAAATATCAAATATTGCATGAATATCTTTGTGTATGACATTTATTATCAAACTGATAAATTTATGATTTCGATTTTTTTTTTTTTCAAATTTAAAATTTTAATTAATAATTCAATTATTTAATTTTAGAAACAGTAAAAATAGAAGATTGTCCCAATTTACAATTAAAATTACAATAATTATCTCCACCTCTAACATAAAGAGCAACAAGGTAGATAGTATCTGTTTCAGGTGGGAAGTGAATGATGGGTAAATAAAAACAAAGATTCCCCTCTGTAAAATTCTTCAAACCCATGTTGTGAAGAACAGGAGTTTTAGTGTAAATACAAACAAAAAAGTGAATGTTTTCATTATAAAAGGTAGAAGTGGAAACTTTATTTCTTTCATTCTCCTTATAATTTTTCAAAAATTCCACATTCGCTTCAACAATCAAAATTCTGTCCTGAACTAAAAAAATTTAGAAAAAAATAATTAAAAATAAATTAAATTTAATTAATAAAAATAAAAATAATTAAAAAAAACTCAATACGTTTTGCTTCTGACATTTTATCTTTATCAGAAAAATTCCAATCAATCTCAACGAGATCTGCTTCATTATAATTTTTTTTAGAGACATTAACATTGACAGAAGATAGGAGAAAAGAAGAGGAATTTTTAGTTAGATTATCTTTGTTGTAAGGATACATGATGTTTTTCGCCAAATCAGGAACTAATTCTAGTTTTTTTGCCATTTGTATCAAAAGTGATTTTCCGAAAAAACTAAACTCATTCTTTGTGCAATAAATTCCACAATAATTATTTGGATCTCCTTTTTTTAAAATTAATTTTTTAATTTTTTATTTTAAAATCAATTTTTTTTAATTTTTAATTTTAAAATTAATTTTTTAATTTTTAATTTTAAAATCAATTTTTTTTAATTTTTAATTTTTAATTTTTAATTTTTAATTTTTAATTTTTAATTTTTAATTTTTAATTTTTAATTTTTNATAAAAAATAAAAAATAAAAAATAAAAAATAAAAAATAAAAAATAAAAAATAAAAAATAAAAAATAGAAAATAAAAACTTGAATTTTTGGGAGCAAAGTTTCGCTTTTTTGAGATTTCCAGAAAGAAAGTAAGCTGACGAAACTGTGGAGAGTGTTGATGATCAACTCGTCGTTTTGTTCGTTGGTGGAGTTCCAAATGAGGGGCCAGATCACATTTTCCAGTTCGTCTGCCTTAATGAATTTCAAGAAATTTGCTATTTGCTTCAACAGAACGATTCCTATTTAAATTAATAATAAATTAAAAATTTAAATATTGAAACAATATAAAATCAAAAATAATATTAAATAAATTGAAAATAAATTATTATTTGGATTTTAAAAAAGAAAGTAGTTAAAATCAAAAATGTTGAAATTAATGTAAATAAATGTTGCATTAAAAAAAAATTAAAAAAAAAATTTATAAAAAAAATTATGAAAATAAAAATTTTCTTTTTTATAAAAAAAAAAAAAAATGAAAAAAAATTAATTCCTAAATAATTATAAATACTAAATTAAAATTTTTTCAAAATTTATTTTTTTACTAATAACTATATTTTGCTCAGCAAAAGATCTGCAAATCCAACTCATGATGAGACTCTCAAAAAGATCTTTTTCGAAAACACCATCAGCGTGGTCTTTGTCTTTCGGAGTGAAGAGGTGGGAGAGGAAATGATGAACGGAAGGTTCTCTCAATGTTTCCACGCAAAGAATATGAGGAAGTACGATGTCTATGGTGTCTTTAATTGACATGTGCGCTACTGAGTCTTTTAATCCCTGGAAAAAAAAAAAAAAAGTTCAAATAATTAGTGAAATAAAATAAGTTAAAATAATTAATGAAATAAAATAATTAAAATTGTAAAAAAAAAAAAGTATTATATAGTTAAAAAAAACAACATTAAAAAAAAAATGAAAATATTCAAAAATAAAAAACATAAAATTATAATAGAAAATAATAAAATACATAAAATGAAAATAATGTGAAATGATTTAAAAAAAAAATTTTAAAAAAAAAAGATAAAATACCTTGAAAAATTCTTCTTTTTGTTCTCTACCTTTAGCAGAAAGGTACTTCAAAAACTCCACGACAGAAATGACGATGTTCTCCCTAAAGAAGCCATGCTCCAAAATTTTGTCAACAGTGAGATTCTCCACCTCTTTTTTGTCTTTCAACTTCTCGATGAGATCCTGCAACAAATCATAGAAAGGATGCTTTTTGTCGATTTTGTCTTTAAACAAACCTGGCAACATGTTTCCCAATGCCAAAACGTCTCTGTAATGAATGTATCTGTTTTCTGCTGACTTCAACTCTATGTTTGTTAGCTCTTCTTCTTTGTTGCCGTTTTTTTGTTCGTTCCTGTAATAATAATAAAAAGTTTAAAGTTTTGGATGAGAAAGAGAGGTTTGAGAGAAAGAATGGTTTTTATTTTTTTAGTAGCAAAGAAAAAAAAAAATAATATTTTTGTTGAAGAAAATTATGTGGAGGAAGTTGATCAATCAAATAAGAAAAAAAATCAAATTTTATCCAATGATATTGTGATTTATACTATTTTCTCAAATAATATACTTCATCAATTAAATCCAAATTATTAATTAATCTTAATTTGAATAAAGTGATTAATATTGATCTAATTATAGATCTAACAAGATTTAATCTATCATATAAGAATTCTATTTGATGTATTTCGATTGTAATATGTAAGATTTTTTGTAATATGTAAAAAATATTGAAAGGATGAAAGGATTTCTTACAAAGGACTTAGAGGAATATCATTTCCACCATCAGTATCATTATTCTCGGTGATGACTTCAGTTTGGGGCTGATCATTGGTTCCTTCTGTTCCTTGTGTGTTGGATTCTTCAGGATTAGAGGTGGAGGGTTCCTTGTTTTCTTCCACAGAGACATCCAACACTTTGGCACCCTTCTCATTACCCTCTTCCCCTTCTGCATTTCCATCTTCGTTATTATTCGCAGATGCTAACAATGATGCTGATTTTTCCAAACTTGTTGTATATTCCATTGCAGCGAGTTTAAAATCATCTTTTTTTTTTTTGTTGTTTTTAAAAGATTGATTTAATTAAAATTAGATAAAATCCAAATAGATTATAAGAAGAAAAATAAGGAGATTAGATAAATTAAAAAGAATTTTGTTTTTCAATCTATCAAACAAGAAATTGAAAAAAAAAATTTAAATCTTACACGTATTATATGAATTTGTTCTGACAAAGATTGCATCAGAAGTTAAATTATTATGAGATAATTTGCAAAATGAATGTAAGAAATGAATTGATGTCTTTAAATTTTTAGAGGTGAGTGAGTAAATATATGAATGAAAAGAGAATTCAAATTAATTTTTTACCAAAATCTGATATATTCCTAATTTAAGATGTGTAGTTGAAAGTTGATTAATAATACGAGAGATTGGTACTGCTTTTTCTGTGATTATGAATGATTTTCCTTTTACACCATTTTTAATTTCAAATGATTCAATAACATGCAATATGTGAGGATGTCTGAGTGTTCTGAGTCTCTAAATTTAAAAAAATTTAAGAATTTTAAAATGTTTGATTGTAAAAAAAGAAAATCTAGGCGATATAATAAGAAAGAGATCATGAATATTTGATTTTGGATTTAAAAATATTAAAATATCAAATTTTTTTTTTTTCACCATTATCCCATTACTTATCAATTGAAGTTTATTTGGACTCATTGTTTCTGGGTCGATTTGATAAGCAAATATACCAACATTTTTATGCAATGATTCTACTTCCCCATTTATTCTCAATTTTCTTCCTTGAAAAAAATCACAAAATTGACTATTATAAGGAAGATGTTTCTCTTCATCAACTATTTCATAATTATGATTTGCCAAACTATTTCCCATTTCTCTAAATCCAAATCTTTATTTTCAACAAATGAAGGGTATCTTTTTATGGATGTGTTCCTTTCAAATTAAATTTTTTTTTTTTATTTTTTATAAATTAAAGCTTTATTTTAAATGAACACGTTCACAAATAAACTCCTTATTTTAATTGTTGAAAGAATGATGGTATTGAGTTCCAAAATTATTTCATTCTCTTTAACAAAGATTGGATCCAATCTTCCAATTTTTAATGAATAAAATAAAATCAAAAAAAAAAATTTGAAAAACAAAATAATATAAGAGAATGTCTTTCAAAGATCTTGTTAAACAAAGTAAATCATATATCTCACTCATTAATTAAACATTTTTTGAATCTATTCAAAAAAAAGAAATATTACAAACAATCAAGGAAATCAAGACAGATTGGAAAATCTTGATCATGGATAAAACTTGTTTGAGAACCATTTCTTCTGCATGTGGTATGTTCGATATCATGGCACAAGGGGTAACATGTAAGAAGAAATTAAATCAAATAATACATATGAGTTCAATATAATTCAAATTAGGTCTAATATAAATTAATTTATTGAATAAGAATGGTATCTTCTCAATATTTTCACCAAAAATATGATTTTAAATACAAAGTTATTATATTAAAGGCTGCAAAGTTGTTTATTTGGGCATTTTTTTTAAAATCTAAGATTTTAACTGAATACAAAGAGAGGAAATTTAATCACCTCTGAATAGCTATATATAATTTCAATAAAAAAAATTTATAAAGGATATCTCTTGAGATATACTAATTAAAATTTATTCTCGGATCAGAAAAAAAATGAATTGATTCTATTCTCTTATGATATTTTGAGATTTAATTTTTTTTTTGATTGTTTAAAAACTAAGTGGTGGATGATTTATTCAAAGAAAGAGAGCCAATGCCAACAATGGACGTGATCTACTACATCACCCCAACAAAAGAATCGATCGAGAGATGGCTCCAAGAAGGCGAGGACCAATACAGAAACATGTACCTCCTCTTCTCCACCACCATCCCAGATGAGATAGTAAACAAGATCAAACAAAGCAAAGCCTCCCAATTAAAAAAGATAAAGTTAATTAAAGAAATCTACTTTGAATTTTTCGCTTACGAACAACGTGTCTTTCATTTTGACGAGAAAAACTCTTTCAAGGAAATCTACAACAAGAAGTTCTCTCAGTACAGGGATCAGGCTGCTCAGGAGATGGCCAAGAAGCTTTCTGGCATTTTCATCAATTTGGGAGAGAATCCCATTGTCCGTTATCAAAGATCCAATCCTTTGTGCCAAGTAATTTTATTTTTTAATCATTATTTTTTATTTTTATTTTATTTTTATTTTTATTTTATTTTTCGTCTTCATTTATTTTTATTTTTTTTAATTTAATTAAATTTTTTTTTTATTTTTTTTGATTTTTTTTTTTTATATTTTCATTTCATTTTTATTTTTTATTTTTTTATTTTTTGATTTTTTTTCAGACAGTTGCAGAAAGATTTTCAAGATTGATAGAGACTTACACTTCCAACTCTTCTTCTTTCCCAGAAAAATCTACCCGTCCTATCTTCCTCATCATTGACCGTAGCTTTGATCTGGTAATTAAAAACCCTTTTTTTCTTTTTATTTAAATCAATTTCTGACTTTTTATTAAAATTTTGAATTATTTTTTAATTTTTTTATATTTTTATTTTATTAACTTTATTTAATTAATTTTTTTTATTTAAATTTTTTTATTTATTTAAATTTTTTTATTTATTTTAATATTTATTTAATTATTTTTTATTTTATTTTTTATTTTTTTATTTTTTTTTTTAACAATTCATTCATAATTTTTTATTTATTTTAATATTTATTATTATTTTTGATTTTTTTTTGATTTGAATTTTAATTTTTCAAATTATTCATTAAAGGTATCACCATTCTTGCACGAACTGACATACCAAGCGATGTTAAAAGAATTCCTGGCAATAAAAAGCGACGAGTACACATACGAAGTGGAGGGGGAGGACAAGAAAGAAGAAAAGGTGGCCATTTTAAACGAAAACGATCCGTTATGGCCTCTTTTACGTCATTTGTACATTGGTGATGCCATTCAGTGTGTTGTTGACAATTTCAAAAGTTTTTCTGTTGAAGCCAAAAACTTTGATCCCTCCTCTTTCAAGAACATTTCTGAAATGCAAACTGCTCTCCAGAATTTGCCCAGAATTACTGAACTCAAGTAAAAAAAATATAAATCATTTTTTTTGTTTTTCTTATTTATTCATTTATTTATTATTTATTTTTTATTAATTTTTTATTAATTTTTTATTAATTTTTTTATTTATTATTTATTTATTTATTCATTTATTTATTATTTATTTATTATTATTATTTTAATTTATCTTTTATTGTTTATTTATTATTTTATGTTCATTATTTTTTTTTTATTTTTTTATTTTTTTTCTTCACTTTTTATTTTTTACATTTTATTTATTTTTTAATTTTTGTTATCATTTTATTTCATTTTAATTCTGTTCTTTTTTTTTATATTAGATCAAAATACTCTTTACACATGAACCTTTCTAAAACCGTTTCTAAGAAATTTACTGACAACATGAAAACCATCATTTCAAGGTAAAATTTCTTTCCCTCATAAATTCTTTTAAAATTTTTTATTTTTTTTTTATTTTTTAATTTTTTATTTTTTAATTATTTTTTTTTATTTTGTTTTTATTTTGTTTTTATTTTTTTAATTTTTTTGTTTTTATTTTGTTTTTATTTTTTTTTATTTTTTAGAGAACAAGATATTGCAACGAAAGAAGATTTTAAAAGCAAAAAAATCAAATCCTCACAGCGTGCTTCCATTGTAAAAGAGCTCTTAGGAAACAGAAATTTGGACGAAGAGTCCCGTCTCCGTATCCTCTTGCTCTTCATTGGTGGTGAAGGTAAAATAAAAAATAAAAATAAGAAAAATATACAAAAAATAAAAAATAAATTAAATCAAAAATCAAAAGATCAAAAAAAATAAAAAAAATAAAAAAAATAAAAAAAGATAAAAAAAAAATAAAAAGATAAAGTTTATTTTAAAAAATAATTTAGGTGAGATTGACAAAAATTTGTTGTCAGATTGCCAAGAAATAGCGGGTTTTGGTCCTAAATCTAAAAACGCTATTCAAGCTTTGATTTCCATGTTGGACAAAAACAGACCCAATTTGAAACCCAAAAAAACTAAATCCAAAGAAATTTCCAAAACTGCAGAGTTTTTCAGATACAAACCTTTGCTCTCCGTCCTTTTAGAAGATTTGTCTGCCAATGTTCTGAGTAAAGATGATTTTCCTTTTTTGAAACCGTAAAAACATTTTTTATTAATTCCTATTTTATTTTTATTTTATTTTTTTTTTAATTTTTTTTTTAATTTTTTTTTTAGTGGAGAATCTACAATGAACAATACCAAAGATGTTAAAAAAGATACTTCTTCTGAAACTAAAAATGTTTCATTGGTAAATATATTTAATATCTTTTTAATTTTAAAATTTTTTTTCTTTTTTATTTATTTATTTTATATAAATTCAAAAAAATCTCAATTTATTTTTTATAAGATTGGTGCTAGTGTAAAACCAACAGGAGGTGGATCTTCATGGAAAAACAGAAATAAAAACGATTCAAAGGACACTAAGGATTCAAACACTACCATTTCCAATAACAAAAAAGAAAGTGTACCCAACTTGTCTTGTGATAAACGTATCATCATTTTTGTTGTGGGTGGTGTTTCTTACAGTGAAATGAGAACTGTTTACGAGATGAGCTCTCAAACTCAAACTGATATCATTTTGGGATCAACCTTTTTGTATTCTGGACACAACTTTTATGATCAAATTATAGATATTAATTAGTTTTTCTATTTTGAAGTATCAATAAAACTTTATTTTGAATAATATTTAATTTTATAAAAAGTTCAATTATTTAAAAAAAGAGAAGAAGAATTATTTGTTTTCATCCTTTTTTCTTTTCTTGCTGTCATTTGGGACAGTACGTATAAACCTTGGTTCAAGCTCAGAGCTATTAGCATTCTTTCTTTTGGATGAACCAGAATCAACTTTTCTTGATTCTTTAATTTCTTTTCTTGGAAAATCTTTAGAGCTTCGTTCTCTTGAATCAATGGAGGAATCCTTTTGTTCTCTTAAAGAAGTTTTCCTTATTTCACGAGGAGATTCTGTATGTAATTCTCTCTCACGTGCAGATTCTTTAATTTGAAGAGAACTGGAAGAGTTTTTAAGATCCTTTGAATTCCTTTTTTGAATTTCTGTTTTAAAAAAAGTTTAAGAAAAAAAAAGATTTTTTTATTTAATAATACCACTACTTGGTTTTTCTCTACTTTCCTTGTTGTCCTTTCCATTGTCTTTGGTTACTCTTTTGGTACCCTTCTCATTGTTGTTATCCTCTTTTTCGTTTTCCTCATCTTTCTCTGTTTTTTGTCTTTTAGAGATTTTGTCATCATTAGAAATGGTAATCTTGGGATTGCTTGTAGCCAAACTCTTTTTTTCATTACTTTCACTTTTCTCTTTGTTTTCATTCTCTTTCTCTTTTCCACTGTCCTTGTCATCTTTGTTGTCATTACTGTTGGAAGAAGAAGAGGAGGATTCAGATTTTTTTTTGGATTTAATTTTTTTGTCAGATCTGGGTTTTTTGGGGGTGTAATAATCGAGAGCAAGTTTTTCCAAATCACTGTACTTATTGTTGTTTTTTAGTTCCTCGTTCTCCTGAACACTCCTGAAAAGATTCAGTTTCTCTTCAAATATCGCCCTCTTCGTTTTCCAAACAAAAAACTCATTTTTCACCGAAATAGATCTGTTGACAGAAACTTTATTGTCCTTTTTAACAGTGTTTTCCTTTTTATCATTATTATT